>QVRM01001472.1:0-208438 GCA_003439945.1 Dermanyssus gallinae
TCTGTCCCAGTGGCAGGAACATCCCGTAGTTAAGGTACGCAATGTGTAAAATAAGATGGCATGCAAGTAAAGCTGTTTGCATTAAATTTTAAAATGTTGCGATCCGCCGCGCGATTGTCAGTTTGGCGAGCTTAGGCTGTGCTCAAGTGTGCTGTTACTAGGTTTTGTTTTTTTCTTTAATACAATTCGTGTGACTGAGAATACGAATACCCGTTGCTACACCTCGCTAAATAGATAGATTGGAACAGTGTCTTTTTACTTTGAAATTGAACTATTGCAGATATTAATCCGCTACCGCTTGTAGGAACATGAACAGCAGCACCATTACCAACAGCACAATCATAATAACTAGTGCAACAATAATACTTACTGGCTAACTGAGAACAGCAATACGTTCACAGGTGCTTAAGGTATATGCGGCGCAAGCTGAAGGGAGCTGGCTCGATGTGGCCGCACGGATTAACGACGAGTTTCGTCAGGTAAAGATAGTAAACATAATACATAATTGTAGTAGCCATGACACTACGGGCGATGCAGGCCCGTTGGCTGCCCTGACAACTGAAAACTGCGAATTTCTAGTTCATGACAACGGCTATATTTAGTACCCACCCCGAGTGCTGTCAAGGTAACCGTTAACCGTTAGGTAAACCTTACAGAAGCAGAACAGCTAACCTTTTATTCCGAGGTAATTCAGTTGGTCGTTTTAGTGTACTTCAGTGTCCCGCTTGAGGCACATCCGAGTTCTTATGGTCTTCGTATGGTATAATCCTTACAGCAAAAGGGGGCAGTCTCCCAAATACTTATCCTTTCGTTGTTCACACAACCGCGGTGATGGCTATTTAATGTTTGATCACCTTAAGACTATGGCGTGTATTTTAAGAGATTTATACGAGAAAAACCACTGTAGAGTGGGAGCGTCCGTTGACTAATTGTATTAGAATAAATAAATTCTAATAAATTGCACTTTTGCTTGTAATCGATTCACAATAGGGACAGATAACTGCGTTAAACATATGATGTAAGTATGGATGACGTCTTCTTAATAATTTCAGCAAAACGTGAGTTACCACAAGAGTTCTTCTTTCAGGGCGACAAGTTTGTTTCGCAGGGAGGAATCACCCGAACAGTGGTGCTTCAAACGTGGCTGGCATCCGTCGGACCCCATGATATCAAGATTATCCAGAACGCGGATGCGAGACTGCGGGTAGTTTCAAGCGTCGAACATCGAGTATCACATATCGATTCTTCTGGTATGTATATATATATATATATATATATACATACATATGTGTATATTATATACATTGAACATATATGATAGGCGAGTACGGTGCCTGCTCGAAGCAATCATTTTGAAGTTAATGATGTCATCAGTGAGTTACCGTATGCTTTGCAGGTGTTCAGTGTTTAGTGATTCGGGTGGAGAGTCGGCGAACGGGCGTCCCCTCGTTCACGATCCGAGTCAACTCGGGCGAGTATGAACAGCTGCGGGCGCGTCTACCCCTCGAGAACGCGAAGAACATTCCTATCCACCGAAACCCTGGTGATCGCTTTATTGACGCCTTCAGGAACGTCATAGCACTGAACCCACCGGTTGAAGTCGACGAGGTACGATCGTCTGCTTATGCAGGCTGCGATTTCCGGCTAGCCAACAGTTACGGTGACGCATGTTTTAAAAAAATTAAATTGAAACCTAAGGTTATAGTATATACCGTTGTCCGTTGTATTGGGTGTTGGTTCTGGTTTCCGTTCCTTCCCGATCGATACGCGATTTGTTTTCGTGATTTCATACATGTCGCCTTTACCAAACTAACTTGCTTATTTGATGATGATTTGACCTGTTCTTTCCACTGTGTTATATGCTATGGATTCGACGTTGTTCAATACTGGAGACGCATCAATAATTTTGTAATAAATTAACCATTTACACGGAGAATCATCTTGTCTCTTTCTCTCTGTGCACACACAGAGTGGCTTATCATTGTGTGCGAATGTATATGAATCAATCTGATTTGGCGGACGTCCAACCTTCGATTGCAGCGATCGGACTTTTCGTTTTTTAGTTGATGGTTGCCTAACCAGGCGATTCCGTGTTCGTCTCTTGATATTCAAGGAACCTGAGGCTTGTATTGGCTGCATGCAAGATATGGCTGATGTCACACTGCGTCGCTCTTGTCAAGGTGCAACGACATCGGAACAGGCGGGAGGATCAGGTACGTTATTAAACCCCAGTCACTGCCTAATTCATTACACTTCCAAAAACACGAGTAACGCACTCTGCCTTGCTATTGCTCGCATGAACCACGTATAATCTTTGTTCGCATGACTCACGTATAATTATTGCGTTACAATGTTTAAAGCATAAGCACTTATGTGTTACGAACTAGCAGCATTATGTTTAAGCTTTCTGACGCACGAACGTGACAAAGCTTGATATCTCTGAGCTTGCCAGAGCCAGACGTTCAGCGCAGAAATAGCTACGCATGAACTTTGTGTCTTCGTTTGTGCCGAATCGAATTTCATTACTCGCCTGTTTGTGACTACACAGGGATGTTCGCCGCGGAGCCCGTGCCCCCTCGACCGCCGTGCGTGGGCTGCCTCTGCAGGCCGTTATGGTGTTCATCGTGCTTAGCTCGCTGGTTTGTAGCTCGTCAAAACCAAGAAGCTCCACACACGTGGCTTATGGGAAAATGCCCGTGTCCAACGTGTCGGTAAGTGTAGCACGGTTCTACAGAAATCGCGCTCACTCATTAGTCGCATCACCCGCGAGAGCATTGTGTGCGCTCAGCACAGCTAGAAGAATAACCGCTGACCCGCATCATTGCAAAATGATCCCTCGTTGATAAGGCACCAGGAATTAATGTGCATTATTGCCTCTCTCTCTCACTCACTTGCTAGCCATATAACGGATTTTTGTCAGTAATATTTGATTGAAGAAAATTGCGACTTAACGTATATACACACACAACGTTGCGTATATTATTTACTTCTCTTTCACACACCTACATATATATATATATATATATATATATATATATATATATATATGGAATTTGTCACCAAATCGTACAAACATTCACGCAGTCTATACACATTCAACACGACGCGCGGGTCTCCCCGGATAACGACAAACCAACCAGGCTGATCGGCCATACTGTACATTGTCCATTATGTCGATTACCCTTACTGTACATTTTCCATTATGCCGATTGTAATGAGGCGCACCGCATAACATGGCTGGTTGACTGGCTTTTGACGCTTGTTTTTGTTGACGCGTATTCTGGCTCGCTTGCAGCTCAACGTTCTGTGTTCTCGACGTGAGGCCGCTCGTCGTTATCGGACCAGAAGCGAATGAAGTTCCGTCAAGTACCGACAATACATTATAGTAGAAATGTGCTATATATATATATATATATAAACGGAACGATGAGTCTGGGCGAAAACCTGAAATGGTGTAGATGAGGATAACTCAGCGCGTTAGTTAGCAGTTTGTTCGATCGTATCCCGAACGCTCGCGCAGAGCCACCACACACACCCCCTAGACACGCTGGTGTTCGTATCTGTGATTGTGACTTTATCTCACTCAGTATCTCTTGCCCGCTGAACCAGCGTGATCTCGATGCGTTGTGCAGCGTCGCTAGGTGGCATTCGATATGCGCAACCGGCTTATAACTTAAATTACGGCAAAGGTGTTCGAAACGAAGTGGCCACTTCGCCAGCCGTGTGCAGCCGCCGTTTGTAGATCGATCGTCGTAGCAGTGGTGGCGTTGCTGCGGGTGCTGCAGCAAAAGCTACGTAGATTAGCTTGTATTTATTGCGGATGACTCTTGAAAGAAGACGAGACTGTGTGTAGCTGTGTGCTTGTGACCGTCGTTTAGTCCTCGTCCCAGACGTCTTTCTTCTGCTGCTGTTGTTGCAGCTTAGTTTGACGACGCCGCTCTGAAAATAGCACCATGACGAACACGAGAGTTCAGTAAAGAACGAAGAGACATGGCCAGGGAGAGGGCGGCGTGTGATTATCGATTGAGACAGAGAAAGGACCAGAGGAAGGAAGGCTTTAGAACCAGAGCTATGATAATTTGACCTTTGATCTTCCTGGTGTAATTTATTGCGACGTTGCCACTAAGGCCTTGCCGATCAGGTGCGTTTTAGCTGCTCAGTTGGAGAGGGATTTTCTCGTCGGGACGACAAGAAGGTACCTTTGGCCATAATGGAAATATTATTTTCTGAGCCCACAGAGTTTCTATATCCATTTGATCCATGATATTACCGTTCTTATTGGTCAGCAGTCCGCGATGCGTGGCATCTCTCATTGCCTCCTGTACCAATGAAAGCCTTAACATAATTAATTGTGTAACGTGACTTCTGTGAGATTGTGTGTGCGTGTGTGTCTGGCCTTGGACTGGCTAACCTCTTAAACCGGTGCGGCCGACCGCTAGGTAACGACCCTTTGTTGCGTCAATGCACCTATCATATGTATGTTCTTTGTGTAGAGGCGTCATCGCTGGCTTAAAAACTGCCTAACCGGTCTTGGAACGGGCAAATAGACGATGCAGAGTAGCAGCCCCGTAACGAGTGACTGAATCGCGTGTTTCTCAACAAACCTCGGTGATCTATACATGCACTTAGTATGCCTGTTTTCCCTCTCTATCTATGGATGTACAAATATTATAAAGAATAAATGAACTGATTGCATCGTTGGTAATATGGTGTCCTATCTAGACGAAGAAAGGGCACATCTGTAGATTCACTCATTTTGTCCAATCGCAGTGGACTGTTTAGAGTACCTGTGGAGTAATGAAAATAGTAGTAAGCATAAGTGCTTAAGACTAATGTTGTCTTTTATAGTGTGTGAACGAAAGTACTCCTTCCATAGTTGGCGCTACGGAAAGTGGAAATCACCTCAACTTAATACAGACAACTTACAACTTAATACAAAACAGATAAATGGACTGATAAGATGGAAGCGAAAGGGCAGAATACGCGTACCCCTGGCTTCTTTATACATGAGCTTCTCCTTTTCCCGTTCTTCACGGCTCACCGGAACGTGAATACCAAGCGCCCCAGATACAAGCCGTTTAGCAATCAGCGAGCTGGTCTCGGGACGTGGCTTGAGGGGGCGTTCCAGCCCTGCCTCACGGGCCTTCGCCTTGGACGCCTCTGAGGCCTCGCTTAGCAACCGACGCTTAATTAGGCCATCCTGCGGACACCAATTTTTGGCATACACATTTAAAAAAACGTGTTAGAAGTCAAGTAAAAACGCGCGTTTCCACAGATTCGCAGACAAAGTAGGCTACTAAGCTAAAGTCGTTGACGGGCAGTTCTGCTATATATATATGTGCGTGTGTCCATCACATTATTCTTGGCGCTCTCTTAGCGGAGCATATACGGTAACGGACTTGGAATGAAATGACAAAATATTAACTGGGCAAAGGCTAACATCCCAAAGGTTCATTCGACTGCTGCTCATCCTTAAGTAAGCTGATTTTTAAAATGGGCGTACATTTAAGAGTTGAATAAAACTCCCTCTCTTAAAGAAAAAGGTGATACATGTAAGTACCATATGCAATTTTTTCTAATTATATCGGAATATCTCGGATGACAAACCTGATTAGCTACCAGAAGTAACCAACCATCCTAATGCATGCACTTTAGATCTCACATTATTCATACGATATGTTGCCTAAATAGAACAGTCCTTTATTTTTTAAGAAACATCCAAGAAAACCCCACCAACGCGATCAGTATAGTGAAAGTTATTAGGATCTAGATGTGATTCCCTTAATCAGCCAATAATATATCGAGCATGCAAATGGACGTTGTTCTGGGTGTACAAATCCGGCAAGCGGATACGTTAGATTGACTAGAGAAACGATCCTGTGAAGTACGATCTTGGACGTTGTTCTAAGAGCAACTCAGCGATCTGGTTCAAATGCACGCTAGAGCCAGAATGTGATTTAAACGTCGACTCAGAAAGTGGTATCTCCACTTCTAATAGATGATATCGTTGACCTACCCTGGTTAAGCTGAGAGCATTAAGCGCTGCAGCTGCTGTGCTAAAGACCGCTAAGGCATGATCGTCATCCACCCATCGGATCTCGGGAACTCCGGACACTCCCTTTAGAAATGCAGAGAGCTCACGGGTGCGAAATTCCGTGGGAAAGCCGTAGAGCTCCAGCACATGACCCATCTCTAAAACAGTACACAGTACAATCGTTACACAATAACTATGCACATCTTTATTAAAATATCGAACCTTAAAAACTCTGCCTTATAAGTGCATCGTCTAATATAATTAAGAGAATCGGTGGGAATAACACCAATTAAATAATATAATAAATCTGTTATCCATTGTGATACAATAAACGCGTCGCTGTTAGTATTGGCTCTAAGGCTGCCGATAGGGTACATACAGTAACAGGTTGTGAAATATGTCGTCCTACTTTTTACGAGACGACAATACAAACATGCAACGGACCAAGATAAGAAGTTGTGTATGTTCTACCTTCATCATCTTTGGTGCTCGGCTTCTGACTTCCGCTGCCGGGTGGTGTGAATTCGAGATAGTTGATTACGTTGGGCCGCGAGATCTTCACCTTGCCCAAAGCCAGCTCAAGTTCGCGGATAGCCTCAGGGCATATAGGTTCTCCGTTGTCATCGAATCTCGTCTCCCACGAGTCCTCCTCGGAACTAGCCGTGCCTGCATTATCCGCTGTATCACCACACCTGCGAGTAATATCACCAGAAGGTAATGGCACTGTTAAGTACAGCCGATCCAAACTTTACAGCGCCATGTAGACCATCGACCTGCATCGAAATGAACCCAACAAACCCAAATCCCACAAAGCTAGCCGAAAATGACGAACAACTCGAGGACATATTTTGTTCCTCACTTTTCATCATTAGATGTCGTTCTCTCGAACAGATTAAGGGTCATATGCAGGATTATTACAGATATATAAATAGACTGTAGCTGGTTTGAAATTTCACAACCTATTAGTAGAAAGTTCCACTATTCCTACTTTCCGAATAATAATAACAATAGGGCAACATGTAGAAAACATTAGTGATATATAATGGCACCCTGCTATAACAATTTTAGGCATATGTGGAAACCCCATATGTATGCTACTGCACTAATGAAGAATGATGTGCGGTTAAATGCATGAAATCTGCCCACGTTTGTTTGTCCACTCAACCTGATGTGCATATATATATATATATATATATATATAATAAAGCGGCATTTGCTAACAAAAAAAGAATAGAACGCCAACATCAGCAGCAACAAGAGTACGAATAAATAATTGCCACAGTAGAACAACGACGATATCAACAGCGATAAGAATTAACAAACCAACATCAAAACGTACGAATTAGTGGTGTTGTTGGACGCTATTGACGCTGTTGTTGTGGGCGATGTTGCTGCTACTGCTGTGCTTTCGTCGAGTTTCTTCGTTCGCACGGAACTGGGTGAGGTAGCGACCTCTTGTGTAGTTGGGCCAGTGGCAGAACCTTGTCGCTTTCTCGCTGGCTCAGCCATCTTGTGCGGGCAGCAGAGGACCGCATGCGACGAGTCAACTCCAAGAAGAGGCCGGACTCGGGCGTTGTCGTCCTGGTTTTCGTGATGGCCGTTGCTGTCGGCACAACCGGCGCTGCTGGAGTCACCTCTTCCACTGTTAGCCCCACTTGCTCTACTCGACGCTGCCGCCGCCACAGCCGCCCGCACGCTCACGCTTTTGGCGTTCGCCGCTCCCGCCACAACCATCAAGCGCGCCTTGGGGGGAACATACAGCTGCTGGCCCTGCTTGGAGGGAGTGCGTCTCAAACCACTAAGACGTTACCCCCACGCCGCGTTCCACAGATATACGTACGCCATTAGTTAGCAACAACAAGAGCCGATGCCAGGCTACTGCGCTTACAAATTCACACACGAGCGCACTGACCGAATAACTCAAAATAATACGCAGTTTTGCTGTAAGTTAGATTACAGCAAGCACCAGAATGACGCCTGCACTGTATTTTCTGCCTACACTACAAGCACAATTGTCTCCAGTCACATCGTCGCACTTCTGTCTGGAGATAAATTCAAATCCAAATTTCCGAACTCCTAAGCAAATATAATAGCGTAAATATGTCAGTAGGTATTTCTATCCGTAGATGTGTGGTCTTGGCGACTAGGGCGCTAGTGAGTCGCGAGGTGTCGCCGGTTCGATCCTCGTTGTTAATCGAACTTTATTTGAGCGATGCGTCCATTGAGAATAGATCATAAACCATGAACCACTAAAACCTTAGCGGCCATGCTGCTGTCACAAGGACAGTGGGGGAAACTCTAGATATCTTAACATGTGGCGGCTCGCGGTTCATTGAGGATAAGTCTCACGGCGACTCCAAGCCCGGGGACGGGGGAGGGAGAGTAGTCTAGAATTAAAAACAATCTCCATGAATTATTTTTTTAATTCTAGATATTCCTATTTGCTGAGCATACGTATGAGAAACATACGCACTGAAATAAGCTTATGCACGACGCTATAGTGTCACTGTTTGCACACGTTTATGTTCACCTACGCATATATAGTACGGCCGTGCGTGCCTCAAATATCGTAACGTAACGAACCCGTTGCTAGGCTTTGCAGAAGCGGCTGGGGTAGCACCATTAGTATCAGCGGCGGCACTATCCGGATTAACGGACTGTCCGGCAACTGCAGTAGGCTGTGTTTCGGCCGCCTTTGTTGGGTCTTTGCCAGACGCGTTTCCGATAGATGAATCGTGCAAAGTTCGGTGCACAGGTGTCCGCGTAGGGCGCGACTCGGCCACACCGGCGGAAGTCTCGATTACTTTCGGATGCCGACACACGCCGTTTTCGATCGCTCTGTAGGCAATAACAATACAATTCAAGACCATACAAGGGCAGAAAGATACATGCCAAATGTAGAACGCCTAGATGTAGATATATATATATATATATATATATAGCAAACGCAATAACTGTTTCCTCGCGAGCTTGCTCATGTGGGTCGTGAGGGAGTGGGGCTGAGAAAAGTGACCGCAAACATCGGTCTTTGCTGTGCTTTTAAACAAAATGTGTGTGTCTATCTAGCCAAGCTCATTGCAATCAATCAAAAAGATCTTCGCACCAAAATAAACCTAGTTTCGCCTCACCTAAACGAGGGCACATCTAGTACACCGTAAAAACAACATGGTTCTCTTACTTAAAAAAAGTAACGTTTTTCATATTAAAACATGCGATTCTATTATGTAGATATCTTGAATTGCCGTACCTTAAAAGGCATAAACAACGCATCCACATTTGCTAAAGTTAAACGAAACATTTCTAAAATAATTTGGACTTCGCGCATGTAATTTCTTGAGCCATTGTCTAGAAGCCACAGAAGGACGTTTCACCATACCGTGCGTGCCTACGAAAGTATACGAACACAAACCCTCCGTTTACGACAACAGCCAGTTACAATAAAAACTGTACTAGATAAATTTAGAAAAAGGAAATATGTTGGTAAATATTCATATGCATTCTATATTTTAAAAACAGATTATACTAATACTAATAATAATAATACGGGGCCGCACCTAAGCAACGAGTTCTGAAAGCATATGGCGGTAGCTCGAGCATCTCCCTGTCCGACTGAGAATGTGGTCAGTCGCCAATAGTTGTCCTGAACGAACTGGTGGACCAAAAAGCGTCGACGAGGTGAGAGCGCAGGAAGCAGCAGTACCAAAGTACCAGAATCCCTGCAACGCAAATAGACGCACACACCGCAGGCAGCAGATTAATTTTGCTGATTTGACGCAAAAACCGCAGACAGTTGAACATCAACAACAGAAACAAGCCAAAAAATCTAGCAGCATTATTTGAATCGACCGTCATATATATATATATATATATATATATATATACCGTCTAATTATATATATATATATATATATATATACGTATATATATATATATATATATATATATATGTATATTTGTCGGTGGAAATCGGCTGGACACAATGGCAGGAATGGCCTCGAGTCTGGCGTAGGAGTCGCAGGTTCAATATCGGCTGACATTCTTTTCGATGCGGTTTTCTTCCGTAATATGTGTCACACATACATACTGTAATATAGAAAAAAAATATATATATATATGTATATATTTGGCAGTGTGTGTGTGTGCATACAGTTAAAGAACATACGATCAGAACGACTTACGAGCTGGCGTTGAGAGATTCGCTGTTCGCGCTCGAGTTGCCCAAATTCCAACGAGCGCCAGCCGCGGCCGCGATGAACGAGTTCACGTCTTCGTCGACCTGCCGAAGAAGGGCCTGCTCCTCGGCGGTCAAATACTGGCCGCCCAGCTGGACAGCAGCACCACCGGCGGCGGCCGTCTCTCCCGAACGGCGATCTGTCGTCGCCACCGTGACTGGATTCACGCTACGTCTACTAGCATACGGACAAACACGCTGCTCCGTCTAGAAGAGGCACACGCGCCAGTTCGCCCGCCATAAATCGGAGAAGATATTCGTAGACCGACAAGAAGAGTACAAAAAAGCACAGCAACATTAGTAACAATAATAACACAACAGCACCAGAAACAACAACAGCACCAGAAAGCAACAACAGCACCAGAAACAACAACAACAGCAGCAATAACAACAACAAACGTTGTTAGCAAAAACGACTCTTGTGATCGCAGTAGTGGTAGAAGAAGACAAGACGGTAGAAAGCAGGAAACGCGCGTGAATATCAAAACGAAAGCAAAGATGAAACAAACAACATTATTTTCACGCAAAGCATTGTGCGTGCTTCGTCTGGACGACAGCACAAGGTGAGTTATCGAAAGGAAACGTTCGATGATTCATTCAGCTTGCACCCTAATACTATGAGACCTAGAGCGTGTGACTACAGTTGCAATTACAGCCAGCTCATCATTAGATCATGGCTGTAACATGCCCAACGATTACTGTTTTCATCGTGTGGTTGCTCCACTATCATTCCGGTCTTCTCACATCGTTGGCTCGACGCTATGCGAGCACAATATGAACGACGTTCCACACGGTGTCTTTCCTGTTGTTTTTTTGGTTTTTGACGTTTTTTTTGACGCTGTCTAAGCATGCTCGTATGTATCTGCTCGCGTGGTAACGTATGAACGCAAAAATATGCATCCATATGTGTATGCTTAGAGTTGTTACCCTGCGGCTTCAACGTTACGTCCAGTTACCTAAGTTGCGCTCCCGTCTGTCTGCACGTTTCTGTGTTTGTGAATATATATATATATATATATATATATAAAATGCGAGCACTGCCGAGTGTGCAAACGTATTGTAAATGATTAATATATCATCACAATATTTTATATATATATATATATATATATACAGACATTGTCATCAGAGAATAATAGCACATTGCACGCGGTCATTAAGTTTACCTATCGTAGTTGTGGCCGCTAGAGTATATGTTGTAAACACGTATGCACATTGGCTATATATACTCGTAACACACATATACATATATATATATATATATATATATATATATATATATATATATATATCTACATATTTGCTCGCACGAATAATTCACATACTTTTACTGTATGCCTATCTGCATATGTGGTGATAGCGTTTTAGAAAACAAAGTGTGTTTTGTATGCAAATTAACGATGCAAATTGTCGAACAATGCTCTAAATCTACGGTCGCTTGTCCACAAAGAGAACGATTATGACATACAGGTGGTTTGGAGTGCATTCTCGATGCGTAAGAAGACATGCGTACGTAGCCAGCCGGCGATTGTACACCGTTTCAAGATAGATCGTTCACTGTTTTGTTTAGTTTCGAATTCGAACTCGTAACAGCTGACGGAAGTATGCCTGGCATATTCGTCTCACAACATGGCCAGCACGGGCCGCTGCATTCAGCAACGCTGCAACTCACCTTGCATTAATTATGAATACGAATTACTGATATTGGTGGTGGTGGTGGTGGTGGTGATTATATTAATTTTGATTACTGCTATTTTGAGTATTTTGCTAATTACTGTACATACACACACACCTGTGGGGCGACGGCTCCAACAGCGGCAGAGCAGCGATACAGTGATGATCACAAAGTGAAGTCTGCGCTCACAAGACGCACAACATCGTTCGACAAAGATAATCCGTCACATAAGTTTGTTGTTGTTGTTGTTGTTGTTGTTGTTGTTGTTATTTTTGCTATTGTTGTTGTTGTTTTTGCTACTATTGTTGTTGCTGCTGTTGTTGATATTGCTGCTGCTTCTGCTGCTTTTCCCGACCTTAACTTGTCTTTAACTTAATTGTCAGTTTGTTTGACACGAGTATAGCTGTTAGGGTGTTACATTATGAACGCTATGTGGACAACAGAAACATCCGTCCAACTGTCTCCAGTCCATCTTTCCGTACAGACACCAAGAGAAAAATATGCGATGCGAGAGAGACATATGTATATAATGACCACGCACGCACGCACGCTCTGGTCTGGCACACCGCGTCTCCTCACCTTCCTATCTTCCCGTCTATCGGGTTGGTGAGGGTGAGGTTTGATTGATGACACTAATGAAGAATATTCGTGGTGGTGGTGCTGGTGGAGGCCGTAATCGTAATATTAGCAGTAGTAGGAAATCGTCCGCGAGCGGTTCTGCATGGTGCTTCTCTTTTGCTACCAGCACAGAACAAGTGCGCCTTTTTTTCTTTCCCAGTTGGGCCGCTCTGGACGGGGCTGCTTCGACGTCCTTGGCCAATTTGCAGCCGCCGCCAATTTGCAGCAGCAGCGTGAGCCAACCACCGCCTCCTGCTTATCGGGAAAGGGCCGCTGCAGCCGACCAGTATGACGGATGAGCTTCTTTCCACTTTACGCTCACAGCGATACGGGCGGCAAGTTTAAGTTTTTCAGTTTTTAAGCCGTTGCTGGTTCTCGTCCGTCTATGTGCCACATAGGGATAGGGGAAATCCCCCCCCCCCCGTGTGAAAATCCAAGTGAGAGAATCAAATCACACTCTTAAACGAGTAAAATAATTAACTCAACACTCACACTCAGCACCCACCGGCGCGCAAGAGCGTGTCGGTTGGTTGGGGCCATTCCGTGACTAGAAGAAATTTAATTTCCTAAGTAATTTTGCTAGTCCAGGCGACGACTGCGCTGATCTGATCGACTGTTGTTCCCCTGCATAGAAGAAGAAGAAGAAGAATGTGGAGCGGCTAACGTTTCTGAATTGAAAACTTCTCATCATTTTCAAAAGCCGACAGACATCCGAAATAAGGAATGGGTACTTTAATACTATCTAAGCGTCTGATCAAGTACATATTTGGTCAAGCTGTGCCAACCATTTTCGAAATCAATGTGCACGCGCATTCGGCATTTAAATGTTAAATTGTTTGTACGAAACACATTATGCACTTTTTGGCAAAGCGTTTACCATTTCAACATCTCTAGGAGCTCTAAAAACTAGTTAAAAAATAAAATCATGGTACAATTTAAATGCTTGTTCAACGCTTACATCAATTATGTATTTTTAATAGACCTCCGAGATAAGCCTAGAGTCTGTAAAAAGAACCTAAAAATTGCCGTAATTTATTACGCTTTCGACGAGGGCAAGGTCCTTTTGAGAACTTCCGTAGTCAAATTTTCAGCTTTTATAAGTTGCCCTTTATGGATAAATGCTCATGCCATGCCTGCCTAGAGTCTCAAAGATGAATCTGTGTTCCTATAATTTTTTTTACAAAGAAGCTGTGTTCCTATAATTTTTTACAAAGAAACTCACACGCTTGTTTGGGAAACAAACTTTAATAATTATAACTTTGATTGTTAGTAAATGCATTAGTAATGTTGCTAAGGACCGAGGCAGTCAACTAGGTACTAAAGACGCGTTTAAAGTAGAAGGAAAATGGCCACAAATATTTTAGCAATAGCTGAAAGCCTTACGCGAGACGGATGTTATCCCCAAAACTACATTCATAGATAAAGAGGAAGATGTGCGTAAAATATAGTGTGACTAAATACTTTTAGTTGAGCGACTGAGACACTAGAGGCCACTTAGACACAATATTACAATTAATAATAAATCACAAAAGTAAATATGTTGTTGTTCTCGGAGTTCTTCAGAAATAAAACATGCAAAACAAACTTTAATTCTATGTGAGAGCTTTTTTTGGCCTTGATTAAAAAGAGCGCTACCTATCGTACCTTACTGTTATATTACAAAGTAGAATTTGTTAGTAAGAAGGGTTTTATTGTACATACATTTATTTTCTTTATTATAATCAGAGAAAAAGTTTCTTAGCTAGATATATATATTCAAGTGTCATATACCTTATTAATTAAATATTGTCGTACAGATAGACAACGTACGATACGAACCATATTCAAATCAGTTATGGTTGTTTCACTTAACGTTAATATAATACTAATACTAACTAGAGGAAAAGTGCTGCGCATTCTATTGTATAGTATTTGGCACATGTGTAGAACCGGCCGGTACATAACTCGTACACCCCACGAAAGGCCGCGGTCAAACCTACCAGATAGTGATAACCACTACGTATCTGGTGTATATGTATATGGCAACTATCACATGCAATAATAGAAGGTAATTGAATGCGTCCCAATCTTCGAATCTCGGTCTGGTATGTTTGACTCTAGCTTCCCACTCCGAACTAAAACATTCGTAGGGCACTGCATGCGGCATCTTCAGCCCTTTTTGTGGAGGAGGGTGAATTTTTTTCAAGATTAGCTTTATTTCTCAGTATCCGTTTCGCTTGTGATCTTCCCGTTTCCCATCTCTCGACTGATCCGCAAATGAAGGGCTTCAACCTAAGTCGAATTTTTTTTTAGTGGCTAACGAATGGTATGATATGATATATACAAAGCGGATCTCGCTCGCATCGACGAACAAAGTACTCGCTTCATATATAATGAAATTTACCTCCCAAGCAGGTCCCAAGTCGCGTGCGTTAGCTGCAAATATATTAAAATTTAAATATCAAATTAAATTTCTAGGTAGTGAAAATGTGTGGTTAATTTTTTTAGAAATTGTGTAAATTTATAAATTATTAGGAATATTTCTTAAATTTTAATTAAAAAATGTGAATGTTTTTAATTTTATTATATAAAATGTAATGTTTTTATTATTATTTTGCCTGGAATACATTAAAGTTCAAATAAAATATTAAAAACGTATAAATAGTAAAGAATATTTTTTTATTTCGTTTTAAAATTTAAATGTTTTCTTTTCAAGATTTTACACTAACCCAAAACAATCTGATATATGAAGAGCCACACTGTTAGATAAACAATCTTCGGATCTTCTCATAAAATGGAGAAGAGCCATCCGTACTATTGCGTTTATACAATTACAGATTTTGGTTAATCTCCAACACACCACATTCGCATTCTACCATTAGGCTGTCCTATCAAATAAACTTGCTATTGCACTTAGGAGACGGCCAGCATTCCTCATCGGCGTACTTTTGCGATTTTGCTAGCAGGATCTGCTGCTTTTCTGTAAAATGATTTTTGCCCAGGCTTTTTGGAAGTTTTTTTCATAGATGCTGTACGTGTCGCACACCTGATTCCTGCGCTACGTCGCTATCTCGATGGATGTGTCCGCCCCATCCTCGTCGTGCTAGTCGTTGATTTTAGCATAAAATGGGAAATTTCTTGCAGCCGTGTTCTCCTGAGGATGAGGCCAGAGAGTCTCTTAGATGGCTGCGTCTAATGCCGTCACGTACAGCGAACGAGCTTATCGGAGAACTGTTAACTGCAGCCGTAACGCCTTTGGCAGATGCAGCTACAGGCATGACACGTTGGGGGGCTGATGCAAAGTTTAAGTTACGCGACACGAGCGGATGGTTCATTTTTTCTGGGGTTTCTGTGCTTTCGAGCAATATGATCGTGGCCGTTCCTAAAATGTTGCCTTCGGCTAGCTTCCGTAGGGCTAGTCGAGCTGTCGCATGTTTCGCAGGGTCGACTTTGCGCTGCGAGCTCGTTCTCTGATTCGCGCGGTCGAGACTTGCGCCGCATTTATAAGCAGTTAGGTTCGTTCTAACCGCTGCTGTCAGGGACTTCTCTTGCTTCTTCGTGTTGACATCTGTAGAACTAGTGGCGCAAAACTAAGCCTCACCGCTTTCCATGCAGCGTGATCGTTCCTGCTGGCAACTGGTTTCAGACAGCATGTCGAGCAGCATTGTGGATAATTGACCTCGCGCAGGTCGTCCTGTAAGGCATGCTCGAGCTCCAGCAGAGCAGGGTGAACGGGCGGATTAGCCTTAGCCGTGTATTACAATAATATGTCGTTGCAGATCGTGGCGCTTGCACTTCCGCTGGCACTGAACCGTCTTCCCGGTTTCGTGGGCCGTCTTCCCGGCCCGGGCTGGAAGTCACTTTAAACAGCCGGGGTATGGTTGCAAAAGATATATGGAATCATCGATCTTGTCAAATTTTCGAAAATTCAAGATGCATGAGAGGTGTTTCTGACAATAGCTTTGAAACGGACTTTTTTTTGTTGTTGAAAATACACCCATCCAGGCAAACAATTTTACGCAGTGCTATCTAGTGTGCCGAATGGCTAAATCTTTATAATATATACATTGAAGAAGCATAAAACAGCAATTTGAACGCTTGACGTCATACGAAAATGACAACTCCACTCTAGAAAAAGCAGTATTCTCCTTTATTAGCATGCCAAGGCACGTATCTACAGGGTCGAGAAATTACAAGTATATACACTTGAGAACATGAGAGCACCGTTTTCGGCTTACATATTTGTTTAGACCTCTCTCTCTCTCTCTCTCTCTGTGTTTATGCAAAGTTGCACTCACGAATTGCTGCTACAAATTTGCCTGCTGCTAACTCTGTATGGTGATTTGCCAATTATTACAGATGAATACGATGGTATGTATAGATGAGGGTGATGATTAAACGAAGTAGGCTTCCAGATCAGTGTACATGATGACTCGTGCTGAGACCCCAGTACAATCATTAGCCTCTGTTCTAGTATGGAAGGCGAGCCACTGCGGGTAAGGCTCGATACAGAGACAAAACAAACACGGCAAAAAAAGCTGATGAACTGACTGGCGGACCGTTGTACTGACTGTACTGATCGCTGCACTGGTCAACCACGTGCGAGCGGGCATATTTCAGCCCACCCAGCCTGATCGAAGAAGCATTCTGGATCGCATGCGTACGTGAGCGACCAGTGACTCGCTAGACGAGCAGATGTATGTTTCGGGTCAATCTCTCGAGAAGATACGGCCGAGAGTTGCGCAACCATACCAACAGGGCCTTCCAGATGCCGTCACTTAGGGATCTGAAAATAGGCCGCCGGGTCAGTCAGACAAGAGCTGCAGCGATATGGAGCTGCTAAGCACTAACTCACTGGCTATATCTCTAGTAGCACAAACATCGATTATAACACGAACCTAACGGTACATCTATTAAGATGTACAGTCAGTTTCGTGAATGCAATAAATCATTATACAGTAAACGGCAGCATAACTAAAGGTATTGTATTAAAGTCATATTATTAGTAATTTGTATCCCTAAATCCCGATATCAGCCTTAGTAAACCTTAGATATCTCCACATGTTTGCTTATGCTGCCGCTCTAAGCGCCATTGATACAGAAGGGTGATATGAGCGTTTAGCTAAACTCTGTCAAGCGAATCATAAATTCATCAAACCATCCAACAGCACAAAACAAGCCTAATAGTTAAAAACTAGTTAGCAAGAAACGCATGCGCGTTAGAATGTAATGTACATACTTTTCGGCCCGCTCCACGTTTAATTTAACCCGTTCGTGCGGTTTGGCGAGTCTTACATGAAATGGGCACCTGTTGACATCCCTAAGGAGCTCAGTAACTCGATCCGAGAATTCTGACAACCTGCAATAGCCACAACACATTTTGAGCTGAAGATGGACTCGAAATACAGCGGACAGCAGTATCACAGTACCAAGTACACTGCCAATGGCGGTAACCGCAGAAGCGCCTGCTGAACGTCGTCATCATCATCGTCTGCCCTGTTATAAACCAGCGGCACCGCACAGGAAGGATCTTCAAGGACAAGTCCATAAACACAACTGTTAGCTTACCACGTGTCTGTGATGACCGGATCGACTACCTTCGTGGCCCGAAGAGCCATCTGTAGACATCGACATTTGCCAAGGTCATCTGAGCTTTGAGGCTGACGATGGACCAGGTTTTTGATCAATGTACACGTCACCTCCATCCAAACGACATCGGCCTTGGTGCGGCCTCGGCCACGTGTAAACGAGAACTGGTCCAACTTGATGTCTTCTACGATCGTATCGACAACGGACGAGTTGCCGTTCCGAAGCGTTGCCGGTGGACGGGGACCATTTACGCTGGCCGAATGCCGCTCACTCTCGTTCGCCTCGTCGAAGATCAGCAACGAATTGTACTTCTGTCGCTTCGGCACAGGCTCGGAAACGACCGACTTATTCGTCGACGCGAGGCTGTTGGCGAACGGGTTTGATATGTTCGACAGGTCGGCAAAAAGATCTGAAAATCACCACAGGATAGCAGAGAACAATAATTAAAAGGTGCCTCATAAATACAAAATAGGGAAAGAGAGAGAGGGAGGGGACAGAGAGGGGGGGATGAGAGAATATGCAAACAGGCAAACGAAGAGCTATTAAGGTTAAGAAAATCAAAAAGACAAAATTTACTGTAACAATTTGCGCCACGGCCAATCACCACGGCCGGTGGAGCCTACGTAAACGTTGCACTTAGCGCAGTACCTCCCATGAGTTATGTAAACAGTATGAGGAAGCGGAAATACAAACGACGGGATCCACAGTGGCCGTACCGGTACTCGGATAAATGACGGTGGGACGGAAATTTTCGATGAGCCAATTGTGAATAGAAAATGTCGAATAGCCAATAGCCAAAGACGAGCCATCGACAGGGCGAAGAAAAGGTAATGCGAGGAGGCAGGCTATTACCGCCTCGCTACTACCTTTTCATAAAGGAAAAATGTGCACAAGTGGAACGAACGGAACGCAGACAATGCAGCGTGCGAAGCTCGAAGCTCCTCTACTGTGGTGGCACCCATCGCTGCCGGATAGCCACCACGACTGTGACAACGGACTAGCCACCGCCATTCGTGGGTGGTGAGACAGTGTCGTTGAGACGTGCAAAACGACTCGCAAGGCAACAAATGCCAGTCAGTCAGTCAGCCAGCAATGAGAAGGAGAATCAACACAGCGGCGCAGCAATGAGAAAGACAACAAACAGCATGGCAGAAGAGCGCAGGCAGCTGCACAACCCCAACACTCACTCTGCGAGGCGGCTGAGCTTCCCGTGGTGCCGATCGAATCGCCCGTCGCCGGTCGCTTGCCGCGATCCAGTGCACAGAGCGGTCGGCTGGCCGCCGTCGAGCTGAACGAGCTCCTCACCGGGGTCGAACATGACCTCAGAACATGGGCGCCGTTGCTGCTGCTCGTGTTTTGCTGACTGGCCAGCGTTTTCTTGACGAGCTTCGCGCGCTCCTCAAGCACGGCTCCGATCGCCTTGACGCGCGGCTTCGGCGTGCCGGCGAGTAGCCGCCTCGCTGGCGACAGCACATCGGTAGGGCCCGGACTCTGGTAGAAGCGACGTCGACGACGCTGGCTTGCTGCCGCGCCCGCACCGGATGACGTCGAGTTTGACGGCGATCTGCATGATAAGGCTGATGCTGACAACGATATTGAGCAGTCGAATGTCTGAAATGCATGAAGCATACGGCGTATATATATAGAAAATATTGTGATTATTAGTCATTTACAATACGCTTGCACATTCGTATATATATATATATATATATATATATATATATATATATATATATATATGACACAAACAGACATAAGCGCGGGCGTGCAAGCGCATAAAAACTGGGAATATAGCATAAAACGTTTTATAGGCATATATAGGCAAGATGAACTAACAACGATATAAGCATCCATAGCTACGGCGACAACCATGTACCATTAACGGCGACGACTACAACAATAAAGACAATCACAAAAAAATCATCATAAACAATGAGAACAGCACAAAAACCAAAGAATGAAGCCAAACCACAGCATACACACTGAACGGTGTTCGGCGATGGGTAGGTATGGTCAACAACCCAAGCACGTAGTACAACAATGGAAACAAAACAATTACAATGAAAGCCGTAAACAAACAAACAAACAAAAGGCAACAATAATCGTGAGGAAAACCGAGCCAAAAATGAAAAATGGGAACAAACGACAGATTGATCTTGTCGTCGTCAGTAAATGTTTCGTGTAGTGCTTACTTCACATACCGGAGATCGGAGGGCCGAAAGCCGCTTCAGCATGCTCGTCCGGAACTCTGAGTTGAATGACTCGCTCTTGTTGAGCCCGGACTGCTGCAACATTGTCGAGTGCTGCCACTTATCTGTAGTTCACCGCTGGTCGCCTCCCATTCACTCCTGAAAGTCCTATCACACACAATATACACATATATATGAGCACGTCATCTGGCTCGACGGTGTAAGACGGTCTAAGAACCGAAAGTCTACTTTTAAGCATGATCTACATGATTTAAATGTTTCCCATGTATATGCAAGGGTGGGCAACATCCCACCCTATATATATATATATATAGAAGGTAGGCCCACCCTATATATATATATAGAAGGTGGGCCCACCATATTATATATATCCCGGATGGAATATACGCTTTTGGAATACATCGAAATTGCGAATATACTCAATTTTGATACTCGAGTTCTTATTTCAAGTATACACGAAGCAACGCGGTCTCAAATTTAGGATCGCTTGCCAAACCTGGTGCTCATCAGGATTAATCTAAGTTGAAGGAAATGGCGTTCACTGGGACACAATTGCCAACTATTTCAATATAATAGAGTGATTTATCTTTACACATATGTACTCTTATCAGGGTACTGCTAAATTGCATTGTGCGACATGAACAATTATATAGTCAATTTTTAAATTCGTTTACTTAATATTGAAATATTACAGTTGCTGTTCTAAAATTGCCTGTAACTCAAAATTGTATAGACAGTTCCAGCCCTCGGTCACATTCTCAAGTTTTTCTGATGATGGTTCAGTCGATATGAATGTCGCAATATCTTTCACAGCACAGTGCAGAGAAGCTCGTAAGACATCTAGACAGACACCCGGATTAGCAGCTGATCCTATACAACCGTTTTCAACGAGGTTGGAAAAAGCGTAGTTTCTTCAGTGTGATATTTGAATAAACATATATGTATAGGACCGTCTTTTCCGAACGGCAAATTTATTCTAATTCAGTAATTCCTCATTGAGCTTAAAATTCCTATAATTACACATTTTTAACAACCGTAACAATTAAGGGCATTTTATAGAAAAGGCTATCGCACGTGTCTGTTATATATATATATATATATATATATTTATGTGTAAATGTATATATATATATATATTTATGTGAGGGACCGAGACAGATATTAATACGAATATTTCAACCTAAATCAACTATGCTGTTCATTTATTCTATTTAGACAGAAGTTGTAATAAATAAATGTAAACACACTACGAACCAATGTCGTCAATAGTTTGCCAAGCTTGAAGAACACACGACACGATCACAAAGATATTATCCCGCTCCTCCTATGTTTTTCCTACACGTCCAAACATACACACGCAAAACCGTCCACTATCGTTGTATTCGATGCTTATTACTTGATCATTAATTAAATACTATACTGCTTTAATTAATGATTCAGATTATTACTATCTGAATGGATGGCACTGTCAATCGAATGAATGTTCAGTATCTCAGTCATGTAGCTCGACTAAGAGTGCCACGAAACAAAATAACAGCAACAACAACAGCCGAATACAACGGCCACAAACGCTGCCCAACGACCAATTTGTGTTTACTACTTGTTGTCCAGTGTTTTCTATTTTTCCGAATGGCGCCCAGAATGCGCCACAGAAACACTCGACGCGATTTTCGCGGGCACTTGCGTTTTCACGCCAACCACGCCACCTCTCACTCTCACCACCCACTCACTCACTCACAGCCTGCTCTAGCCGTAACCGAACAAATAAAGCTCCACCTTTATGAGTCCTGACTGACTGACCAGACAAACAAGAACACCGTCCCGCTGTACGCCCCTACACGGCACAGACGGGGCCAGCCGGCGACATCACACCGCTCGCTCAACACAATTGAACCCAAAACCAAGCAAAAACAACGACAACAACAACAACAACACCAACACCGTCACCACCACTCGTAGCACGAACATACAAACAACTTCATGCAAGCCAGCAAAAAAAAACGAACTCTAACCGAAAACTATTTGAATTTCACGACACTACCGCTCTGTACCCTCTCCCACGCAATCTAGCCGCCCCTCTCTCTCTCTCTCGCTCTCTCTCGCCCGTTTCGCTTCTCGTAAACAACAGCCGACTGAATGAACGCATTGCGACAACGCTCAACGAAAACACAAATCGCTTTTGGCGGTCTTCGCGCGCTCGCCCGCTACGCGCGCCGACGCTTGAACGAATTTTGAGTTCGTTCTCGATGTCGTCGGCTTGTTGTTGTTGTTGTTGTTAGCGGCGGCGGCGGCAAGCTGGACTCCGCCTACAGTGATCTTTTTGAACGAAACTGTACGAATCTCTGACAGCTTGCTGGTGGGGCGGGTGGTATGCTCGGATCTAAAAGAGGATGCCTTAGAGCGGAGCCCCTGGTTAATATATATATATATATATATATATATATATATATATATATATATATATATATATATATATAGTATATATATATATATATATATATAATCATTTATTTATGTGTATAAGATATACAATTGTGATGTAAGAACATGTGCACAGCCCGCTTGGGGCATAACTCAAAGCATTAGGTCCAGGCTAGGGCTGGTCCCACCTAGCCAGGGTACCTCTAATCGAGGCGGCATTCCCTCTTTGAACATCTAATGACAGACGTTGCAGTAAGTATTCGCCCGCCCTCTTGTCTCCTGTAGCGAGTACCAATTTTTTTCCGACATCATTAAGCAGTTTCTTCGTGAGCAGCCCAGCCCCCCTCCCAAGGTCTCAAACGCAAGGGGTTAGAACAAGTGTGGGTAAGAGACGCCTGAATACTTTCTGCAGCTTGGCTGCTTCCGCTAGGGCTACCGCGTGTCCAGGGACGAACTGGAACTGCGCCCGCACCGACCACTGAAGGGGCTAAAGAGTCGGTATATATATAATATATATACATATATATATATATATATATATATATATATATATATATATATATATGTAACGAAGTTAGACACAACAACTACACAACAGAACAGCCAACTACGGCGCCGTCGATGATCGACGGCGTCAGTAAGCCGACCAGTCATCCCACCCGACCATAGAACCGTCGCCGGCTGCTTGCTATACGAGCATTGTTGTAAACAACCTGGTGAGACGACACCACAGTCGACCGAGCGCATCATCGAACGTGCGTCTCGTCTTACTCGGAATCGTTCACAGCAAAACGACGTCCATTCGTTGCCCGGTTACGCTTTACGCCAGACCTACGTTCCGTGTTCATCATCATCGTACCTGAGTCCCTCGTGTTGTAGTAGCCGCCCGGCTGAGTCTACCATCCCCAGTAACTTAGCGTAGCAGCAACATCGTTACAATATATATAAAGCCCACCTCTCCCTACGCAATGGGGCAAGTGGGTAAAGTTGGGTTTAATCATGGATTCATGCAATAAATCAATCAATCAAATCAGCATGTCGTTACCGGCGTTTCCTTAGTATGCGTGCTTAGCCGGAGGTTGATGGCGCGAAGCTGTCAGAATTAGTCTGACAATAGTTGTAGCTGGCACAAGAATTACATATGATAAGTTATAATAAATACATACGATATCCTAGATACAGATATATACATTTTGGTATCAGAAATTATTTATATATATATATATATATATATATATAGTTACACCAAACGCCTATGTATCTACTTACGTATATATGTTTTTAATTTTTTTTCTACTTGCATATATATATATATATATATATATATATATATATGTTTTACTTTATTTTCTATTTGCATTTAACATTATTATTAACAAATATTCACTAGGCTCGTGTCAGCAACGGTAAGCTCACGTTCTACCCGAGATCTTTCTTTAGTCAAGTCTTACACTGAACGATAGCACCGTAAATAATTACTGATTACGCATGGGGTAAATGTTATTTGTACTCCTTATTGCAATAATGTAAATAAATTTGACAAATCGTTTTTTCGATGTCTAAGCATGTCACTGAGTGGTAAACAGGTGACCCTATAACTTTATTTATAACGCCTGTACACAGGTAAGCAAACTTGACTAAGAGATTGTCGACCATCAATATGCTACGCCGTTAGAAGCAGCAAATTCTAGCGGCGCCCTTACTTACTTATTAAAATAGCAGATTTGGCCACGTTTAATTGGTAAGTAAGGTCCATTTCTTGTAGAAGAGTGAACGTCGTTCACATCAAGGTGTCCCATTAGTCTCATTGAAAGAGTATTTTTCCCATTTAAAGAAGCAACGTATATGACCAAGTAACGCTACTACGCACATGACCGCCAACCAAATATAATTTTCATGATACTGAAAATACGTCACTCTTCGTATCGCGGAAGCTGCACAAAAGGACAAAAGATAAGAGATTAAATAAGGATAAAAGACAAGCCAAAAACTTGCGTGCTGTAGTGTATGTGTGGGTGGAGGTGATGGAGAACGGGCACACCTGATCCGTTTCAGCAAACACATTAGCGAGAGACATTATCTTACATCGGTAAAAGTTCGATTATTAGATCAGATGCCATTTCGTGCTCGTCAGCAGAATTAGCAGGGCAATATTCAATACATAGAGAACACAACTGGGGTGATTGCAAGAAAACAACAACGTCTATAGGAGCGTATGAACAGAACTCGCGCTGCAGGAAGAGAACATACAAAGACGCAGGGTAAAGCACGGGATTTTCTAGCAGCGATCACGTAAAGTTGACGACTGGCTGCTTTGGGAAAACTGACTGTGTCCGCCAGATACTAGGGCATAAACATGTAGACCTCACGATCTATCCTCATTGGAAATGGAAAGAGACACAACGAAAACTGAAACAGGGTTTGAAATTTAGAACTGGGTGAACACGAATCTGCTCTGACAGACACAAGTGAACGCCTGGGAACGTTGATCTTTACGACATTAGCGCAACATGAATTAGGTACTGACATCTGGAAAACATTAACAAAGAACGAATTATTTGATGAGAGCCTACTAGCCTCTTTTACGTCAACTAACGTCGTATGGGCTGGAGGAGATGTTGGAGTGCAAAACCCGAATAGACAGGATGCCAAAGTGTAGGCAGTATAGGTAGAACGCAAGTTAAGAAATGAGGCGGTAATGGGTATATATTCGGTAATCTTTTTAATCTAACCGTATTTGAAGAGGTTTCGAAATTTAGCCTCAACTCACTGCGACTAATAATGGCAGCAGAGTTGCTGGTCATCCCGGGCGATGGTAGTAGCAGTTTACCACTAAATAAACATTGTGGCGACAAGAAACACTTCGTGTTGTTAGGTCTGAATGTCGATAATAGCTTTCTCTTTTAGGGCCCTGGGCACCGCTATTTGGCGGAGAGGTGCGCATAGTTTATACCAGCATAAAAGTGAAAGATGAAGAGTGTACTGGATTTTTTGGTTATTCGCTGCAGTGCTTAGATGCATGCAACTTGTTGCTCAAAAGAAAGTAAACAGTAATTATCTTCAGGAAGATAATTACTGTTTTTTTTTTTAATATAGGTAACTGGTAAAGATACTTGGCGAAGAGATGCGCATAGTTTATAACAGCATAAAAGTGAAAAATGAAGAGTGTACTGGAATAATTTGGTTGGTGAGTTTGCGGGAAAAGAAGCCAAACTCAGAATACACGACAAAGCTTTCTAACTGTCGAAGAGCAACCCTCTTCATACAACTGACTGCTAACGACGATATTTCCTCTAAACACACACTGCCGTGCATTTAGTGAGATACCAATAGAGTGCTTAACAATGAGTTCCTCCGCAAAACCGAATCACAGTGCCTGTAGTGCTGCAAACAATCGGGTCTTTTCCTGAGATGTTTTACTGCTCTCTCTCTCTCTCGACAGTTATGAGAAGCAGTATTGTCAGAGTCACTAATGATCGTGCACCAACGATGTATCGATGCTAGTCAATCTGAAGAATAATACAACGTCTAATAAAACCGTCTACGTGCTGAAGAATGCGATTTTCATCTTGTTTATTAAGCGGCAAATCTTCTGACCGACTCTGCACATGTTTATGCGCTACTGTATGTCTAATCTAAAAAAAGGTTGTCTATGAATGTCTATCATGTGAAGCAATGCGAAAAGCGGTCCCGTGGACGGTAAATCTTGGCTGAGAAGTTTATTTTCAATAACAGGTTGTCGTCAAAAAGCACTCATCGGATCAACGTAAAGGAAGTGAAACGACCTCTTGATATTTACTACATCGGCGCGGGACTGCTTAACTTATCGGTTATGGTTGTTTGTAGTTTGGAAAACGTCTTGTTGATTTTTAAAAAAAAACATCGTTTAATGGTGATAAAAGTGTCTACCTTTATTCACGGCCATGATTAGTATTATTGCACAATTCCCTTCGGCCCATGAATAACGCAAAAGTAAGGGTGATCTTTTTTTCAGTACTCAGGAGGTGCCTAATCTGTATCCTTGGCAGATCACACAGCACCAAGTTTGACACTTACAAACCCACTAAACCTGGATTCCTCCCCACCTCTCGGACTGAAAAACGAATGAAGTTTTTTCTACTAAAGGCCATCCAAAGTTGATCGTCAGAAGTCGAAGTGTGTCGCAGACGGCGGTAGCAGACGAGGCCGTCTTCTGCTATATGCTGTAAATAGAGAACTTCAGCTGCTACTCAACTACTCTTTAGAATCCATGCAACTTTACAGACACCGGCCGGTGTCCGAGTGTTACTCTTCATTGAACGTAGGCTTTGTGGTAATCTTGAATTGAATTCGGTGAGACTTCTTAAGTGTCCCGTGATGGGCCGCCTAGGACTGATCCTCCATGTGATTCCAGGGGATGATGATGTAGATTATTATTATTATTATTAGCCGAACACGATAATAATCATAATGACACTAAATAAAAATATAAGAAAATATGCAATATAAACACTACTAGTCTTTGATATTGCTTTGAGGAGCTGTGAACCTCTGTACAAATGTAAACCACTCATGAGAATAATAAAACCTATCTATCTATCTATCTATCTATATATCCATCTAAATTTCAATAAACTATTATAACTATGCCTACATCTCAGGCATGGACGGCCGAAATAATTTGACAGAAGGTGTACTTCGCAAACACTAATAAATAAAAACGGACGTCGTAGTAAAGTTAGAGTTGAGGGCTAAAGTTGTGAGTCGTTGTCATTTTTATTAGTCAGACGCGACGAGACACGTGACTGCGTGTTTCGGATACACTCGATAGCCGGTCCTCGGTCGGATAGATGGCCGCTGAGGGCCAGTCGATGACAGACCAGCTGTTTGTTGACTATCTATTCTGTCGGTCTGCGTTCGAATGTCTACAGGTACCCCTCTCCCCTCCGATTCATCGCCGTATACGAAGTGTATGAAAGCTGTACACCGAACGTTTTGTGTAGTTTCAAGCGCGGTTGCTGCTGATTTTAGGTTGGACTCGAGTGCGATGAGAAAATTCGTCATTCCTTATTATCATCATCCATAATGTACGTACGTTGATTCAGCTGTCGTTTATTAGCACGGTGTGCCGCACCTGACGTACCTGACTATGTGTCTGTATAGTGAGTGACCTGATGATGAGTTTCAGGTGCAGTCGGTGCAAACAAATCGTGTTAAGGACACACATGGCTTCGAAAGCTGCTTTGTCGAGAACTTGGACGGAATAAAGGATCTTGTGTGGCGATCTTGTCAGTTTAATCACTTTTCTGCACTTTGTTGCATTTAACGGATACCGGGCCGGTCATTTTTCTGGTTCTAGCATCTGAAGTGCGTGCTTGAAGAGCTATGCGGGGATTTAAATTCGACGTGCTGCTTCTAAGACGTTTTTGCTTTATATGGCATATTTTTATCGCGCTTTTGCTGCAACTGGAGCGATCATGATTATTCGTATTGATGTTAGTAATTAGAAGGTCTTAATGTGCGGCCATATATGTTATCGTAACACTTATTATGGAAAAGACAATCCTCTTGCTTACGGCAAAAGGATTGTTTGCAACAACAAACAAATATAGATTATAGTGCATTTGCGTTTTTTTTATCTACGAGGTTTGCTAGCCAATATGGTGCTGTTATTGTTGTACTACTACAGAGAAATTATTAACATTTTGCTTTTGCGTCGTCGTTGGTCAGACCGAGAAGGACTTTAAAGAGAAAACATATCATCATTATATATATATATATATATATATATATATATATATATATATTTAGGCCTATAGAGCATTCAGGTATGTTTTTATTCGATACTTATGAAAGTGGGTATATTTAATATATTATCAAGTATACTAATCGTAAACGTATTTTCTCACATGTTCGTGTGTCTATCTGGGCGTTTATGCTGAGCAGTTTCTCACGCAGTGAGGTGAGTGGTGATCCGCCTCATCGAAGTTCCTGTTGCCGAAGGCTAAAGCAACCGACATGTCGGAAGGCGGCAAGAAGTTCTGCGCCGAGTACGCAAAGCGCGGTACCGCTGGCTGCAAAAAATGCAAGCAGAAAATAGAGAAAGGACTCTTAAGGATTGCCAAGATTGTGCCCAATCCGTTTACAGATGCGGGCAGTGATATGAAAGAGTGGTGAGTTCCGAATTCATTCATCGTAGTTAAATATATATATATATATATATATATATATACATACATATAACTCTGCACCCCTCCTATTCACACCTATTATGACACTCGCTTGTTAAGAGCCTAAAGCGGATTAGTTCTCTTAGAGGTTTTGGAAGAGCTTTAAGAGATTACTTGTTGATCTTTTCCGAACCTTAACCGGTATGCATCATGCATTTGACTACTTCCACTGTATATATATATATATATATATATAGTTTTCTCTTAATATTGGTCCGAATTTTGGCCGCACATCTTGCAGGTATCATCTGGACTGTATTTTTGAGGCATTTCATAGAGCTCGTGCAACCACGAAAAAAATTGAAGAGGCCGAAGACATCGAAGGATTTCAAGATCTTGAGCAACAAGACCGAAAAGCAATTATTAAGAAAATAGACGAACTTCAGGTATTGTTTAGTGCTTTAATTGCGGTTTTATTTGGTTTCTAAGCATCTCATGCATTTTTCTTATCTAACTTGATTATGATGGTATATGTGTGTGTCATATTTTACAAGTATATATATATATATGTACTAGTATATACCTTGGAAGAGTCTGCTGAAAGCTGTATGGCCATTCGAGCCTTTAGAAAGGCAGTTCGTACTTCCAATATACGAAGTAACTTATTGGCAATCGCCAAGACGTGATTTCAAGAAACAGTAATAGCTGTTTAGCTGGTACCTCTGAAATGTTTCTCTATCGACGCGGCCGTCAGGAATTTTTTGCGTCAAAGGGCAGCTCATCAAGCAAGTCACCAAAGAAGTCTCCAGCGAAGCAAACCACGAGTCCAACATTGGATGACCGAACAAGCACGAAACCGAAGGCTGCGTCTGCTACCGTCGCAGTAAGTATGGCGTTGTCTCTTTAAACGTCTAATGCATTTCAAGGTAATATATATATATATATATATATATATATATATATATATATATATATATATATATATATATATATATATATATGGAAAGCGCTTTATAAAAGAAACATAGCTTGGCAGTTAATAAAATTGATATTATGCTTGCCGTATGGATGAATAGGACTTGCATATTAAGTGCGTCTGAATATTTGTATTGTTTTAATTGTTGTGATATTCACCGGGTAGCAAGTGAGTGATTTATATTTTGTTGTGCATTTCGCTTTCGAATAGGTTTTAATACTTTGTTAGAGTAGTTTGGTAATGCCATGCAGTACGCAATGTTTCCTTTTTATTGCGGTAGTAGATTTAACCCAAATGTGCAACTCTTAAGAAAGGCTGCCTCAAAACGTTTTATGTGTCGCGCCAGATTCGAAGTCTCGTGGTCCTCTTTAGTTTCGTCCCGTGGACGTTATGCTTTATGCATTAAGTAATCTTAGTACATTTGGCAAAATAAATTTGGGAGCGTTTCAGCTTTTTTTTTTTTTTTTTTTTTTTTATCTCAGAGTATTGTCAGAGAGCCTTTTGTTATGTAGTGGCTTTGCACACACAACTTAAGCTTACAGGCCGATTTCTAATCTCAGTCATTGCACCTCTCGGAATGGGGTTTGTTAGGAAAAAGCTTCCAGACAGGGCCAACCGGTAGACAGTGCGAACAGTTGTGCCGAACGCGGGTCGGCTGGAACTGACGAAAAACACAAGGACAACTCTTTTAAGGAATTCAGGAAGCTTTGTGCCAAGGTAAATATATCTGACCACCTTTACGTGGACAACCTTTTGTCTTTTCTTCAAGTGGTTCGTCTTCTTCATATATATATATATATATATATATATATATATATAGTTTCTTATGGCTCGACTAACGTAATTTCACATGATTTTGCAGCTGTACGACGAATCTTCATACACGGGCAAGTCAGCCATCGTGCGGAATTTTCTGCAGAAGGGTACTTCGGGCAACGGATTCCAAGGTGATACCTATCTGTGGGTTAAGTTTCTTCTCCCGATGGTTAACAAGCGCATCTATAATCTGCAGAGTAAACAACTCTGCAAGCTGTTCTCCAGGTTAGTGTCGGTCAGTGGGAACCTAGGGGTGCGCGTATTTTTGCAAGTACTAAGATTAGAAAATGCGAAGATGCCACAATGTATTGCTAGCACGAGTGCGACCGCAAATTAACCATTAATTTTACCGGTATATATATATATATATATATATATATATATGTAAAGAGTGCCATGTGTACTTAGTTTTATATGTCAAAAGAAAAAAGTCCATCCGTATAGCAAATTTGGTCGGGTGTAGGTGCGCCCCATAGTGCGCCGTGTCGGTTTAGTTGATGTTATTTTTATTCTGAAATTATCTTTGCCACCCTCCAGTTCTACCATTAATACTTCTGTATAATAGGTAGTCATTGTAATATTCGATATCGGCTTCACGACAAATTACCAATGCTGCGAATATAATTATAGGTAACTGCTACATAGGTTTCTTTACCGTGTTAGAAATTACATGAAGATTTCTGCAAAATGCGTACGCTCTATTAGGATTTAGGTGTTGCCTTTACCAAACAATTCCAAATTCTTCTTCCGTTTTAGAGTTTTTGGTGGCCCGATATACGACTCCATGATAGAAGACCTCGAACAAGGCGATGTTGCCGAAACGGTGGCTAAGTTCCACGAGGAGGCCATCAAGTGTCCACCAGCAAAAAAAGCCAACCTCTCATTACAACAAGTTGACAGGTAACAATCGTTCTTTTTTTTCTACGAATGCTGCTTGCATAATAAATTGCATTTATGAAAATATTTGACTGGCATAGTTTATCGAGCACATGCAAAGACCCGCGAAAGCTCACACGCCACATCTTGTTTGGAGTCGAGAGTCCACGAACGGAGGGGAAAGCCTGCTCGTGGATACTAAAGAGCTTACTGTTGGAAAAACCCAATGCCTATTCACATCATGAGTATCCACGACTTCAGACCATTCAGTTTAAACCAGATAATTGACACATGTATCTGTGTATCTCCGAACTGAACCGAACGGAATATCTGTTTCATTGTGGAGTACATAGGCTTCAGATAGATCGATGGAGCGTGCAAAGGCTTCAACAGCAACTTGCATAAGCTGTACCTCCATCATTACAGATGGCGTCAAGAATGGTGTGCGACATCGGGCGAGTAACCTCGTAAATTGACAGGCGTTAGTCGAAGATAAACCAGATTAGTCACGTAATCACCAGCATTAGGAACAATAGTATCTTGATTGGTACTTCCAACAACAATTTTCCTGTTTGCAATTTATACTGGGCCCCTTTTTTCTGTTTGCAATTTATACTGGGGAGTCAGTAATCTCAACAGAATCAGCAACGTAGATGATGATACGGTCACCCTCTTTTTTTCTCGACAAGCAGCTTGTACGCTTCGATATTGTCCGAATGTTCGTCGTAAGACTGCAACTAATACTCAGATCTGCATACAAAGTATCTGCCTCAGGAGGAAGTAATTCACTTTGTAGAAGTGAGGTCTTCAGTGTCCGAATATTTCTGCAGCTCAAATGTAGAATAGAGAGACGGCAACATGTTGCCGCTACATTGTCAATTCTTAGACAATTATAAATATAAGTTAAAACGATGTAGTACACAACAGTAATAGTAAAAAAGAGTTATTGTTTGTATACGTTTTTGCTGAGTTCGAACTAAAAAAAAATCACAATAAAATCACACCATATCTTTGCATAAATTGCCATAGAAAAACATTGTATCTGAGATCACAATTATGAATTTAAGTCATCTCGAGGAAATATTGTAGTGTGTCCGAAGAAAACAGTGAAAATAACAGACACTTTATGAAGTGATCATATTGTTGTTGCTGTGGGAAGCCGCCAACGGCTCACCAAGCGTATTGACGCTATTGCCTTGATGTATTTTTAACACATTTTACAATATATCGCGGATGTAGTTCATAGTTCGCCTAAATTAATACACGCATGTAGTACATACATGCGTGTCAATACAATTTTTATGTTTGTGAGGTGGCTGAAAGGATTGCTAATGGAGGCTAAAGGAAGCAAAGAGAATTACCCCTAAAACGAATCTAAATTCTGATAATTAACGGATGATCATACGCCATCCCTTTAATATTACATCTGTACTCCATTGTGTTAGTTCTTTATAGTCCATGTTGGCGTTTGCTTTATCTAAATTAGAAATTATGAAGACGAATTAAGGGATGGCCAGTCTTGGATTGAAACCCACGATTTCTTGAATGCAATGCAGCAATTCTGCCAGGAAATCACTTGCTCACTTCAATGTAGCATTATGCACGATTAAATGTTACTAGTGTCGTCCGCACGCTTAGGTAAACAGTTTACCGTCGTTACAAAGTCGCTGTTGTCGTCAACGATAGAATCGCAATACGTCTATGACAGGTCACTGTAGAACCTCAGAGACTCAACACAAGATGTCTCCTTAGAGGCATCTCATGTTGGGACCAGCTTCACTTACATACATTGATCCGATACATTGCAAGCGTGTTTTAAATCTGGTCGCAAATGTTATCCACGTGGTCTTCGTACGGGATATTTTGCTGCACCGCACGCTTACACGTATAGATTCTAATGTATTGCATCTTTGTTTTGAGAACCCAATAGGTATCTTGAGAGACTGTCGAGACTGACCCGCGAGGACGAACAGGCTGATTTACTCGAGGAAATTGCGCGCAGCTGCACTGCCAATGAGCTCAAAATGATAATCAGGTACGTCTCGCACTGACACTGTTTAGCATTCGAGCACTTGAGCGTCGTGTTACTCTGTTTCATGAATCGTGTAGACCATTGCAGATGGTGGCTGGTTGATATCTGCTTGAAACTGCTTACAGTGACATCAAAATAAAATACATACAAGCAAAATAACGGACGATGAATATATATATACGAGCTATATACAATTGTCTTCAGATAACGTATATATACGCATGGGTTAATTTTTATCACTAAAATTTGTTTTCTTTATATAAATGGTCATGGAAGCTGGGAGAGGAGAAGGATCACATAATGGTTTATATATATATATATATATATATATATATATACGTGCGTTTGAAATACAATGTGGGTTTCGTATGTCAGCTATATGTTTCGAATCCGCGGCTTTTATAACGGACTCACCGGCCATATATATATATATATATATTATATATATTCTTATAGTTTCTTTAGTATTATTTATGTTGTTTATTAGGAAACAGACGTCAATAATTACACGTATACACTTCTATAGTATTAATAATTAAATAAATATATGTGTATATGCATTCATTTTACTTTCTTTGTAGAATTATCTAGTTAGGGTTGCATATGTACGACTCAAAAGCTGTTTTGCGTATTTAAATATTAGGTGTGTATGTATTGTTTTCGCAGACTGATTAAACACGACATTCGCATTAACGCCGGGCCAAAACACATTTTGGATGCGTTAAATCCAGCTGCCTATGAGGCGTTCCATGCGTCACTCGATCTCAAAGAAGTTGTGCGTCAAAGCCTCGCCGAAGGTGAGTTCGTCGCGATAACACACATATATTTATATATTCTAGCTCCGTCGGTAGATATGTTGCTTCTTTGAGATGCTGGAGTTAAATGTACCGGTTGTAACAGTGATAGTGTCAACCCCAGAAGTGTTAAATTATGAAGAAAGGGTGTCGTTGCAGATTTCAGGTCAGGCGTTGTAACGGTTGGCATCCGAGTCTGTACTCCGGTCAAACCTATGCTGGCCGAGCCTTGTCGTTCGGTCGAATTTGCTTTTAAACGCTTTCCCAAGGTGGGTAGTCTATATTTTCCGTCGATCTTTCCCTTCTAGATAAATACTACAGTAACTAATGATAATATTATTCTGGGACACTTTCGTACGCCTGCGTTGTATTGCAGCCCACGTAAGCCCAACTAGAGAATGGAGCACGCGGAAAGAGGGAGCTGTAGAAGCACTACGAAGTGACAAATAGTTGCAATTTAGTATTTTTGATTACTGTTTTGATTACTGTTACTATTTGAGGCATCCGTATCTAGTATTCATGTGTATCCGATATGCCAGGATGGTCAAAAAAGGCCTTGTAATCATATTTAACCTCTTGTTATATGTAGTTGTATACCTACCAACTGTAAATTGGTAAGCATAAATATACGAGCTATATATATATATATATATATATATATATATATATACGCGTGTGTACACAACATTGTATGTAACGTTGTTGACGGGTCTTTAGTGAGCTCGGGTGCAGACATTTATTACCTTGTAAGACTAAAAAAAAAAAGAAAATATATTATTAATTATACAATAAGGAGCAGATACTGACTATACAATTATAAATCATTAATATATTAATTTACTAAGCTACATTTTAGGTGTCCTATATGGCCATTGCGCCCACCGGATCAATCAATAGTGTATTTGCTTGGGTTAGGTTAATGCGGAGAAATGAAAATGCTTCGGCGTAGTCTAGGGGCCGTCCGCCCTCTTGTTGCGATGCTCATTGAGAATAGATGATAAACCAGATACTGCTGAGCGTCAGCGCCCATGCTTCGTCAATGACTGTTGGGAAAATCCTATATATTTCAACATGTGCGGCTTCGCTGCATTGAATATATGCCTCACCCCAAAATTCCAAGCCCGTAGGAGGCAGGGGATGATCTAGAATAAAAACCTCCGCATGAAATGTCTCTATTTCTAGGATCTGGATATGCTTAACAGTATTGTGGGCTTATGGGACGTTTTCAAACGATCATCTTATACTATCAAATACTATGCGTATATTTCGTTATGAAACAGTTTACATTTTTTAAAACTATTTTATCAAAATATAATCAATTCTGTCATCGTATTAAATAAATTATATATATATATATATATATATATATATATATATAATTAGTTTAATACAATGACGAAATTGATTATATATTTTCATTAAATATTTTGAAGAAATTGATTTATATTTACGGCCATGGATAGAGCCAGTGAGAAATCGTACGCGAACGCCTGTTGCAGGGAATGTTTGCCGAAGTGAAGTACGATGGAGAGAGGGTGCAACTGCACAAACGTGGAAAGGAGTTCTTCTTTTACTCGCGTAGCCTCAAACCAGTTCTGCCGCACAAGGTGTGTTGCCAATTATGCGCCTTTTTTTCTATATGAACAAGGCGAATTATTAATCATGACCAAATGAAAAAAGGGTGTCTTCTTATGTCTTAAGATAATGCGCGACTTCATTATGACTTTCGTTCCTATTTGCAATCAATTCTGTGCAGAGTGCAGCATTAGGATTTTCTGCAGGCTTAAGTTAAATTTGGAACTTATTGCTACAAGAGGTATATCAACTATTTCCATTATCCATACAAATACGCGATCATGCTAGTATCGCATTCACATTATTTAGAACCTGCATTTGGTATATATCAGACACAATGAGGTAATACATCTATATATATATATATATATTTTTTTCCGCATACGCGAATAATCTGATATATATATATATATATATATATATTCGCGCATAACCCAATTCTATTTTTTAAGGTAAACCACTTTAAAGAATTCATCCCTAAAGCATTTCCCTCTGGAGATTCATTGATAATAGATGGAGAGATTCTTCTCGTGAATACGAAGACGGACGAAATTCTTCCCTTTGGTAAGTGAGCTCTCGTCAACAATGCTCAGTAGTCCCAATTGCTAGGCAAACATTTTGTCCAGTTACGTTCGAGTTAAGGTGATTCTCGAATTTAAATTGATTTCTAACTTGATTGTTAGAATATTTTCCTTAAATTTAAAAAGCGTGTGATTAGGTTATAAATGATCACTCTGCGAATTTATCTGCACTGTTGCACTGTCATTTTCTCCGAGGACCAGAGAGGGCCTCTTTCTATTTATTTAGACGGGCTTAGGTGGACCTCCCCATTTTCCCCAAATACGTTGTTCTCGCCTTGGATGTCTAACGACAATCTCTGTCGAACGTACCTACCGGCTCTATGGTCCTCTGTCGTTGTCGCGAGTTTTTCAAATACTGTCAGGAACAGCTGTCTAATCAGGGACATGGGTTTTCCAATCGTTTAGAAGGCCACGGGGAAGTAGTGATGTCTCTTAAATTACCAATAAGTGTTTGTCGACGCTTTTTTCTGCCGCAAAAAGACATGCCAACATTACTTTTACGTGTAGAATGTATATATATATACTTATTAATAGACTCTAGTTTATTCGAGATTAGAATTCTCTAAGATTGTCAATGTTGCAATTTAATTGCACTGTTGCAATCAAACAGGTACGTTGGGAGCCCACAAGAAGACACAATTCAACGAAGCCGCCGTGTGCTTCTTCGTATTCGATTGCCTTTTCTACAACGACAAAAGCCTTCTCGACGAGTCTCTCACAAGTCGTAGGGAGGTCTGTCAGGTTATACTGTTTACCCACCGACTTAATCGGAATAATTACTGACTGTGCCATATATTCAATAACCATTAACAGCTCATATTAAATATGTGTGTCTATGTGTATATGTACTCGCGTGCATAAATGGCAGCTCGTGTGTTTCTAAGTAAGAAGAAATAGATATGAGGGAAACTCATGTCCTACACAAACAGATTATAGCGGCGGTTGTGAGACTAGTCCTTGAGCCAGCCATCGAATCTGCGCGTTTACACCAATAAAGTTATTGAACCTTATTGAAATCGCCGTTAAATGGACAAGGATAATTTGCTTTGCTTTATTTAGATTCTGAACTCGCACATGACGGTCGTAAAGCACCACGTTCAGTTGTCGGATATGGAACGTATTCGCGCTCCTGCGCGGCTCAAAGCTAAAATTGAAGAAGCTATTAATAAAGGTCTCGAGGGACTTGTCCTTAAAGATCCTGCTGGACCGTATGAACCCGGTGAGTGGCACGATTATTCAGGTATTTCCCAGGGGTCACCAAATACATGTATTCATCGTTGCACGTCGAAATATATTCAGCTCTACGTTGATTTGAAAACAGTTTATAGTAATTTTTGCGTTTGTATATTACTCTAGTAGATTTCTGCTGCATCTGTATATTGGCATCACTATATCATGTTCGCTTAAAAAATCGAGACGGGAACAATTTGGAAAGGAAGCATTGGTGTTGATGGCGTCACTGGCAATCGACCGAAAACCGTACCCTAGGACTCTTTTTGGTGACGTCGTTAAGAAATAGCGAGATTAGATAGGAGGGAAAGCTGCCATGACAGAATATATTGAATATATGCCATGACTCACATGTCATGACTGAATATATGCCACAGTGAAACTGTAACCATTTCTTGTATGGGCGTTTCGTGTTCATTGATGTAAGCTGTTAAAGATTGTAGGGGTCGAATACGTACATATATTTTTGATATTCATTTAAAATTAATTATAGTAGTCCACGCCCTCCTTAACCCTAATATCGTGTACTCTTATCATGTTGGTTCTGCCGACAGCTTTTTCTTCGGCTTATGCTCGACTTGAAAGTTCTAAGTACGAATGAAAAAATCGTGTAAATTGACCCAACCGCGTTTTAATTCACTCGCTTTCAAAATGGGACGAAAGCTACGCCTTTAAACGTTCTTTGCTATTTAGATACGATAACGGTACGCAGTTTTTAATGCATATGTAGCAGCCTATTATTGCTATTCATAAAAAATGAGTAAATACCCAGAATATTAATTTTTCTTTATCCGCGTATTGCTTTCACTTCTCGTTCACTAAGTTGCTTCGCCGGAATTACACAGAACATGTGTGTTTTTGTGTTTTGCATGTCTCGCTGACAATTTAACGCGATATTTTTCCATCGATGGAGTTTTTAGGCAAACGTCACTGGTTAAAGGTGAAAAAGGATTACCTTGAAGGAGGCGCCATGGCCGATTCGGCGGATCTTGTCGTGCTTGGGGCGTATTTCGGCACGGGTAACAAGGGCGGAATCATGTCGATATTCCTTATGGGCTGTTATAGTCCTGCCTCAAAAAAGTAGGTCACTGACTGCCAAGACATTATTTCGTTATTACTTTTACTATTACTATTAGTTTATTTTTTTAGTGCTACAACTGCTGAGAGATATTTTTGAGTTAGTTTATTAACTGCACTAAAAATAACGCAGTACGTCGTTTGTTTTAAGCATAGTGATGCATGTTATACTTTCTCGCGAACAACACGAATAGCATAACAATACTGGGTCGATAAGGAATGAGTACTGCCAGTAGTGCTAATTCGCACTTGTGTGCACATCGTTTCGTAGGTGGGTCACAGTTACGAAGGTACACGGAGGCCATGACGATGCGACGCTCGCGCGACTTCAAAAGGAGCTTCAAATGGAAAAGATTTCGAAGAATGCCGATCTTGTTCCGGCTTGGCTTGATGTTAAGCGACAGCTTGTTCCCGATTTTGTCGCCAAAGATCCGCTCAAGAGTCAGGTTAGCTGGTCAACGTGTTCTATGTTTGTCGGTGTAAATTTTTTTTAAAAGTATGCTAAAGAAGCCTATGCTTATTTCAGGTGTGGGAAATAACTGGTGCTGAGTTTAGTAAGGCAGAGGCGCATACTGCCGATGGAATCTCTATTCGGTAAGCGAACAAATAGATATAGGTTAAATTTCTTCATACAGATTTATACCTACATATATTCAACACCGATTTCTTGGAGCTCTTACTAATTGTCATGTGGTTGAAATAATGGAATTCAAGTTATTATTTTGGGTCTCATAATATATATGCCCGTTGGACTCAATTGCCTATTATGTATGTATGTATGTATATGTATGTATGTATGTATGTATGTATGTATGTATGTATGTATATATATATATATATATGTATATGAGGACATCCCTACGTATCATATACTCGGCAGCGCATTAGGCAACACGTTGATGCTTGTTTTAGTTTTCCACGAGTATCCCGCGTTCGAACCGACAAAGGCCCAGAGGACGCGACGACGCTGCCGGAACTTATTCGACTTTTTGAAACGTCCAAGAAGCAGGTGCTTAAGCTAGACGAGGAGTTTGGAGATGAAAATGTTGTCAGCAGTGGCGACGAAGATCGCAAGGATAGTAGTTTTGACCACAGGCAGGATGACTCATTTAAGGCAGCTGCTAGTGAATCTCAGACAAAGCATCGCTCAAGCAATGGCCGACGACCGGTGAAAACTGAGCGGGACATCGAATTATCGAATGATGATTGCTCGATACGTTCTACATCACCAAAGAAAGTCAAGCGGGAATCTGAGACAGCGTCACTGGTAAAACCTGCGACAGACTCACCGCCGACACCTTCCCGAGGATCTGGTCGCTCCGCCGATAGCCGAAAAACGTCCCCGAAGTCAGATACGAAAGGACGCGAAGGCGGCAACCGAGCACCGAAACGTCGATTACCGCCCTGCGACCTACCGAAAGTGTTCAGTGGTGTCGTTGTTGAGTCTCTGCCGAAAGACTTTAAGCACTACGATGATCTCGTACGGTACTTCATTGCCTATGACGGAAAGATTAGTCGGAAAGGCGTCACTCATGAAATCGCTTCGAGAAAGGGTACAGTGCGAGTCGAGTGGCTCTGGGAGTCAATTAAGCGACGCGTTAGAATGGATGTCGAGGATTTTCTTAACTGAACAGGCTACAGGAAAGCATTTTTCTCTTGTAAAAGTCTGACATTCTTAAATATCTTACTTTTTGGAGTTTGTAAAATGTTTTAGCTTTTTCTTTACAAAACTAAACCCTCCTTGCAGTTTACAAAGTTTGTTACAAAAAAAAAACATTTTGATTCTCGGTTAAGTAAAAGGAGCCATGGACCTAACCTATTTCAGTAGGTTTGGAAGTGCACATTTCTAAACGTCACGCAGCCCAATATTCAGGCAAACAGTATGTATGAGAAGAGAGAGTAATTTTCATTCTAGGTTTGGTATATATGGTAGCTGTTCACGTCATGTACTGAGGTGCTAATAAGCATGAAGAGAAATAAATCTGGATTCTATACTTTGATTTTGCTGTTGTGTAATTAGCATTAAGATATAAACATAGTGCTATATAAAAATATAACACTATTTTTATATCCTCTTGCCATGTAGTAGATATTTCAGTTTCCGTCATTATTTGGCCAGCAAATATTAAAGCAAATTTAAGTAAAGAGTAAAGCGAAGTAGATCGCGTTTAAGTTTAGCGACGTACAGCCCATCCTAGCTAACGGTTGGGCGCATGGGTTTTGTTGTACAGCTAAGATGACGTGGAGGCTAGGCCGCCGCATTAAATATCTGCATAATCAGCATGAGCTTTTATAAACTTGACACTTGAGCAATAAAGAAACGGGAATTGTAGTACAGCATGAGCAAGGTCTGCCACATATACATGAACAACGCACTAGCCGTCGCACTAGTTTCGATGTTGCTTCTAGGGGAGAGTTGTTTTTAATTTATCATCTCGCCCCATCGCAACGTGCTAATGCGGTGCTAATAATTCCCATGACATAAACATTCTTTTCACACCTTCACCTATTTATTCAGCACATGTATGTACACATTTTGTCAATAGTATGAAGGTACATTAAGTTAAAACGCCGTCATACATCGCACAAAAACTTATGGGGTCAGTAAGGTGAGGCAGCTTAGCGTGAATCTATAAAGTGCATAACTAGTTGTATAACATAAAACACCACAGCTGTATACAATGTATACAACTGCGATGTTTGTCTTTTTGGGTACGCGGTGTAATAAAAAGTTGGGTCAGCCTCGACGATATCTTCGACGCTGTAGTCTAAGTACCTCCTAACACGAAGATGTGAGTCTTTGCAGTGCGTCGCAATAGCTTACTTAGGCAGAGTATGTCTATCATTTCCACCGCGTCTGTCCTAGCCGTCGTGGTAATTTGGCCCCCCTGTGAAGTAACGGCTTGTTAAACAAGATTGTCAGCAAGATTGCAAAAAGCTGTATAGCACTCAGTCAAACCCGTAGAAAGGTGATGATGATACCATTTTGCAGTTTTTCTAAATACCGATTTTTGGAAGACGTTCTTTCAAAAGCCCGGGAAAATCTGACCTGCACAGAAAGTAGCAGTGGATCTAACTAGCTTTTTTTACATGGGAGTCAATCTTGTCAATTCGTCTTTTCTGGTAGTCGTCGTTGACTGGTCTCTTCGGAAGCCGTGATTTGCAGAGTCAAGTGGAGGTGAGATGTACCTCGCAAGCCTCTGTCCATGCACATTCCCATATAGCGGGCTGAGTAAACCATCTGAATATCCAGACCGTCTCCAGTATCATTCTCCAGGATAAGCTGTTGCAAGCATTTTCGCCATTCAGCAGTACGACAGTGAGAAGATGGATGCGTTTGCCTTTTGCTTGGTGCCTTGCACGCTTCCTCCATAATGTTCTAAAGATCTTGGGCGGTTTCAGGTTCTCCCTTTATTTTTAGTACCCTTGCCAGCCTGGTGGCCTAACCGGGGCAGGAAATGCTGCTGATGGAGTGACGTCAAATTCTATACATTAGTGATCGCTAAGGTTCTCTTCGTCAAGTAGTTATGGTCCTATTAAACATTTTAAAAACGTGTCTTCTCTTACAAATCGTCAAATCGATGTGCGACTCAGTTCCTCCGTCTATAAAATGTAGACTACTAAAGTATACACTACTAGTGGTAGAGGGCAATCTCTCGCTGACAATGTCATGTCCTCCAGGTCGTCCAACGTGCCGTCGGGACTGCTGTAACATGAGTAGAAACGACCGACGCCGTCCACGTCTATACACAACTTAGGCATCCACAACTTAGGTCGTCCGGTTCTTTTTTGCCAGTTTGACATTAGTTGGCTCGCTAAGCAGAGAGAGAAAGCAGCGCTTCTTCTCGGCACTATTTCGTCTAGCATTAGACGAGCTCCGCGGCTCCTGTTACAGTTTAATAGCCTTCTGCATCGACAGTACGCGTATCCGAAGGAGGGCTTTGCCCGCTCAGCGCCTCGCATTCTGTGGGCTCAAGGATAGGCGGCGACTCCGCTGGCTTCGGCTAATTTCGTCCTGTATTCTGGGCAGGCTGCAGATTTGACTGCATGCGCGGGTACCCCGCAGATATAACATGAGAGGGCCCCTAGCAATCTTTTGCGACGTGACTTCGTCGCACTTATGACAGCGTTTAACTACTTTTTAATTTTTTACAATTTACAAGATCGAGCTTGGTACCCAACTCTCTGGCAGTTCTGGCATGTCGGCACGCTGACCCACTCTGAGATTGGACAGGAGGACCAGCCAATGTGGATTCGTCCAATCCTCATCAGCTTTGCGAAGTCAAATGAAGTAAATCGGGCCAGAGCCGACCACCGGCCGTTGGCTCCTTTCTGTGGTTCTTGTACAAACAAGAGGCCAGCAACGCTGGCGGCATGTCTTACTGCTTGGTCGACATCTTCTCGTTTTGTTCCTTCGAGGAGATGATCCTTTACTATAATTTCTTACTGCAGGAAGATCAGTCGATACATTGGCATCTCCTTTCGATTTTAGTGCATCAAGGAAATATGCGGATCTAGTGTTGTTTCTGCGACCCATAGCCGCATGTCGCCGCTGGCAAGCTGTTGCACCCCAGTGACCTTCACGTTGTATTGTGCGGGATCAATTATGTTAGACAATCGCATGATGTATGCATAGAAGACACCGTCCTCCTTATGGGCAAGTATGAACGGACTAACTAGCTCCTTGAACGTTGTGCTTCCGAGCCACACGTTCAAGGAGCATGACTAGTTAAGGTGAAATAAGGGCCGTAAGGCCTTACGCTCACCTAACTAGTCATGTAACACGGGATTGCGTATGCCATTGACGGAGCCACTTAACCATTTCTTGGAAGAGTGGCGACGCAAATTCACGGAAGCAGCGACGGAGGTAAGAACGCTCGACGTCTTTAAGTCTCCTTGGTTGTGGGCCGGGGTGGCCTGCGATGACAGGCATGAATATACCAGGTACGTCGTACACGGGTTCCATCACCTCGTATGCTCCCGTAGGGAGTTTCATGAAGACTATACTACTCAGTGTATTTGTCGGTTCTGCTCGCAGCAATGCGCTAAGTACCACGCGGTTGATTGTCCGGCACTGCAACGAAGATCCTTACACTTCTTCTCTCGGTGGAACGGCAAAACAACAAAAATTTATGTTTAATAATAGCCTGAACTATTTTGTACATACTCTATTTGAGTGAAATAAATATGATTGATTGATATAATATCATTTAACCAATTTCCTAACATGTAACACGGGATTGCTCCTGCTACGCGTAGCTTTTTTGTATTCTCCAAGAGCTCGTTGGCTCGTTCAATTACCTTCTCTATAAGCTAGAAGTCTTCTAACTGCCCGGAGTCCTTTGGCAACCGAATCGCCACCAGGGCTCGTGCAATCCGTCGTTCTGCGTCTTCTTGATGAGGCTCGACCGCATGGTACCAACTTTCTTCCCGGCTTACCCTGCTATTCCTTGAAACTGCGAGGCCACATTTTTCCAGACAACTGAGTCAGCCGAGTCCTCATTTTGTGCTATGAGTAGCCGAAGAGGACTATCCTTCAATATGGTCGTTTTGAGCTGAGACACGTTGCTAAACGCACCGCAGGGTCACTTCTTCATCAGAAGGTCTTCTCTGCATATCTCTGCAGAATCGTCTGCTGTGTCGCAGTTCTTGATAAGATCTTCTATAACCTTTATCATGCCGTGCGTTTTTAGCATATCCGGCATAAGCCACTGCACTGGAAACTGTCTTCGGGATACGAATGCAGACTTTACGCTCTACAGTTTAAAGACACGAGGCGACTTCCAATTCTTATAGTCATATGCGTCTATGTGCATAAGTCACGTTTTCCAAATATGCTTTGCAAGCGTTTTCCTACTAGCAGAGTGACTAATGCAGTGCCACGTTTTAGATCCAACAAGATTACCCTGAAAAAGTATTTTTTGGATAGCATCGTTTGGCCCTTACGGATGGCTTAACTGAAATTACAAACATATTAGGTCGATAATTACGGTGTATTGCTCACAGGCAAGGGACTCCCCCTTTTTGCCAGAGCCAAATCGAGCCGGCGTGAATAACCTATGTGCAACTAAAGGACCTAAATTAATTGTAATTACTACGCAAAAAAAGATTGTATTAGGTAGGCTTTAGATAGAAGACGCAGTTAGTCAGATTTGGTCAGAGTTAGATATTATTGCGAAAGAACCGATGCACCTTCTGAGGCGCGAAGTCTCTAGACCGGCGGAAGTTTCGATGTATTTGCTGGCGAAGAGGATGAGCTAAGATTTCCCGCACGTTCTGACTGAGCGGGACATTTGCTGGCGGTGTTTCGGATTTTGCGTCGGATTCCTTATTCCACCTATGAAAATAGTTCATACACATATAGCACGGTTAGGTGTATCCTGTACACTTAATGTCGCTTAGTGGAGTGTATCCATACATGTCGCTTAGGGAATTGAATAGTAGTCTACGTTGTGCCACTCCATTTTAATGTTTGGTCAATATTTTAGGATTAAATGAACTTACGCAACCAAAGGCCTGCATTATAGTGATGTCAAAGCTTAAGGGGACGCTTCAACTTTGCTTGGATAACATACGCGTAGGGAGATTAAAAAGGTTACACCAAAAGTTGTTTTGCTCATTTAAGCTAAATGTATAACTTTCAATGTATCAAAATGATTAATGACAAGAAAGGTGACTGTGCGTACCACATAAAATTTGCAGACTCCGCCGTTACAACCAAAAAGAGAACAAACGCGATCCAAAGAAGTTTCATGGTCGCGCCTGAAACTAATATCCTGCTTCGTTTACATCTAAGTATCACAAGCTAAAATATATATATATATATATATATATATATATATATATATATATATATATATATATATATATATATATATAACTTTTACAATGCTACAACGCCTTATTAGGGTTCACCGTGACATCATATAATTATCCAATTGACTGTAAACGTTTACATATATAGCGCATATAGGGGTAAAATAGTGGCATACCTCTACAGGATGATTAATTAATGGGATTTGTTAATTATCACTTTATGCACGCAATAAATAACAATAACCGGAGGTTAGAGTAGGCATGTGTGGCCCTATGGTGGTTGCGTCGCTATTTCCGTCACAGCTATATAACAATATATAATATATATAGTACAGATTGTATATCCTCGTTGCTGTGCGGCAGAGCTTTAACTCAACACAGTAGCAACAAATGAGTACATTATTGTCACTAACTGAATATTGGAACGATTGAGCCGTGCTGTTTAATATACATGTCTGTATGCGTATATATAGGGAACTGTTTAGTGTAATTTTTATCTTTCAAGAAAACACATTAAAATATACTGTAATGTGCACGAGTGCAAGAAGTGGCAAGCCGATCATCAACAGCCAATAGCACACTCACTTTTTTTATATGATGAAACTTCAGCCTAGTTCTACGACATGTTGGAATTTATGCTCAAATATCGGAAACCTGTGGAAACGTATTGTGAATGTGCGACGCTAGCTTGATGCAGATGTTCTTGCCTTATCGGTATCTAAGCGTGTCGGAGGTTTGCAGTATTCCTTAGGCAACCTTGCAAATCCTAAATGTTTTGCTGTACGGGTCCCGAAAAGATTCCAACGCTGCTGTAGTATTTTGAAATATCTTCATCGCCTTTGGGAACGACTCAGTCATCAAACGAAGCTGCCAAAAACGGCTTGCCAAGTTCTGTGATGGAGATTTTAACCTGGACGATGGCCTGGTCGGTTGACCTAGGTCCGGTCAATCTTCATTGCTGGAAACGAACGTTCTGCGCTTAGAGATACAACAAAATCCAACGATGAGAATTCGCGGAAGAAGTTGAAGTTGGCAGTTCCCTTAGTTATTCTAAGCAAAGCGTCGACTCAAATAAGGTTATGTTGCGTTGCTGGTAGGATATCAAAGACATCGTTCTCTTTGAACTTCTGAGAAGGAACCAGACGACGACAACACGGATCCCTACTGCCAACGTGTTCAAGCAAAACTGGCTGAGAACTTATTGAACACCCACTATACTTTCGGGACCGTGTACCTTAAAGTATAACTTATCTTGGTTTGTTCAAAACGCTTTGACTGGAAATATCAAGTTCTTCGAATATCTGGAACAGCTATAGCTACGGAGGCACTGAAGGAGAAAATAGCTTTGGGAACTTTCAAGAGAGCAAGATTTTTGCCTGCTGTACAACAGGTGTTGGGACAAAGCACGTCGAAGAAACGATGGGGAAAGCCGTGAGTGGCCCCGGCCAGGTGATTTAAGTGGCACTCGCCACTTCTTCTAATGGCCCAAAATTCTATTCTACTTCCTTCGGATAGAAAAAACAACTATGTCACACTGAAAAGCATTGTAATCTTATAGCTCGTGCAATCGAAAGCATTGTGCACGCCAAGGAAGAAAATAATCGTTTTACTTGACAACACCTGTAGGACATTCCAAGGAAGCTTAGTTGAGGATGCTACTATTCAACCTTCTCAATTGTTGCTGTTCCCAGTTGAGTGTGAGATGTATGATGTTTAGAGGGTAGGAGCCCCACACTACTGGCCCACACTTTACTTGGCAACACCTGTAGGACATTCCAAGGAAGCTTAGTTGAAAATGCTACTATTCAACCTTCTCAATTGTTGCTGTTCCCAGTTAAGTGTGGAGATGTATGATGTTTAGAGGGTAGGAGCCCCACACTACTGGCCCACATTTACAGTTGATCTATTCTGCCGTGGCGTCCGTGTGCGCAAACCGTATTTTCCAGTTAGTCCTCTCAAAAAAGAAGTACCTTTCTATGGAAATCTGTGCCACTAGAGAGTGACGCTGAAGGGGAGGTGCGCTTAGTAGCTATGGCTTTCAGGGGGCCAGTATGCGTTCGCTGGGTTCAAATCTCGCACTGTTCGAGATGGGAAGTGGAACCTTTCTCCTTTGCACCAATAGTGCGTACCAGTGTTAACCCTCCCTACCTTTTTGGGCTGACTCTCAGCACACATTTAACGTCCAGGGAACCGCGTTTGCATTGCTTTATAAAACGAACCCGAATAAAGATTTATGTGCAGCGGTGGGGATCAAACCGTGCACCCTTGTGTTTCCTCCGGTCGCAAATTGACCAGTTCACCGAGCTCGACAGTGTACGACAACGTAAACATTTTTTTCGAATACGTTTCAAAATGAGGTACAAAACTTTTCCGCTTCCAGGGTACAGGACATTAACAATAGAAAGGTCCAAACGTTTATATATATATATATATATATATATATATATATATATATATATATATATATATATATATATATATAGGAAGAGTGAAAAAAGCACGAACAGCGCTACATAGGGAAATTGAGAGTAGGGAAATAGACAACTGGATTTCATTGTGCTAGGAGGTCGAAGTAAAGGATTGGGGCAAAGGTACTACAAGATCGTGTGTAACATATGCGCCACTTACGGCCTCCCCTACCAGCAGAAGGGGCCCGACCGACTAAAACTGAGCTGTTTCTGCAAAGAACCCGTCCGCAGCCGGGAGTCTTCAGATCTGACTTTGCGCTAATTAATGATCTCCTAAGAGATAAGAAACGTTGCCGAACGTATACGGCACAAGAAACGCACCAGCCCAGGTGCGGTTCTCACAAGCATTATGCATACTTTTAAAGAACCACCCACAGATATTTAAACACATGATGACATAAAATGCTTACCAGCGGGGATTATCCTAAGTCAGAGGAAAACTTCGACATTTGACCCGCATACCGAAACCCGGTAAATCGCGTTGACCTTAGCATACCTCCCTTTAAGTATGCTCTCGTATCTAACGGACGACTAGTGACAGAAGTAGAAGACACGGAGGCGTTGTCGGAATACCAACATGGTTTCCAAGCACGGCACTCCACGCATTCGGCACTTAAGCATTGCTGAAACACAGAGAAGTGCGCCGAGAGCAAACCGGTTGCATTTTTTGACCATCCTCTTAGATGCCAAACGTCTTGTCTAAAAGCGCCTTCGTAGATCGCCATAACCAAGGCACTTACAAACAAAGGCGTGCCTACGTATAGCCTAGAGCGCTTAACATTGAATGGACAAGTCGCACGGCGTCTATTACAGTCATATACATTTTCTTAAGACATATTTTCTAGAACCTAACTGTAAAAAAAACTAGCTTCAAGATGTCCCTCAATGAAGGAAGTACTAACAAATGGACCCTAAGCAAATGGAGCCAGATGAGAAGCAATCCAGCATCCGGCTATCCTGTATACTGATCGAAATCAATACTCTCTGATTTCAAAAAATGATACAGCTCTAAACGCGGCTCGCTAACAGGCCGCGTTTTCAGCAATGCCTACACCGTGTTGATAAAGCTGACCCCCTCTTATGCCGTATGTGCAACTTAGGAGAGACTGGCGACGTGAGGCACTGCTACGAACGCTTGTCTTTTTAAAACTGAGCGAGAAATACTGTCTCTGTCTCGAACCTAAGGCCGCGAAGACCCCTAATCTGTCCAGCCCTTGTAGAGACGCCCCTCAAGGACTTTGAATCCCGGTTTATGGTAAAGAGATTCGCAAAATGTGTTTCTGAGGCAAAAGTAACCGCTGCACAAAGTCGAGCAGCCGTAATGACAAAATAAAGTAGTCAGGTGGAATAATCTCGGTAAGACAGCATTGCGGCCATCCCCGACAAGGGGCAAAGAAGACGACTGGATATTAGTGAATGTTCTCAGACGCACGTATCGCAGCGTTCTGTCTTCTACCAACAGGAGGCCCGCCGTTTTTTAGGTTGCTACGATGCCAAACCATGCGGGAAACTCTCGCTGCTGAGTTTATCGTGGGCAAGGTGTTGATGGCAAGAAACCTAGGCTCTACTAGGCGTCAGGTGCTGTCTCCCGCGTCGAACCCGCGCACCTATGTGCCTCCTCCGGTCGCGAGGCGCAGGCGAGTGCACCACGCCGCCGGGCTTGACAGTCTTTTATATCAGGGGCGCTTAGAGCGGCAGCGTAAGCTGATAAAGTGATGCGATCTCTCTAGCCCTGCAGGAAAACCCAGTCTGCATTGACGACTCTCCTCATCGACGACTGGCGTCGCACAAGAAACCCACTTTTATTCTTCGCACTTCTGGTCGATATTCGTTGCGTAGTAGAAGGCCCTATAGGTGTCGTGCAGGCGTGAATGTTTGCCGAAGATGCTGTGTACTGTGTGGAATGTCATGGATCTGGGCCTGGAAATATTTTTTCCAAGACCGAAGCGAACGAGAAACTGCGTTGCAGGCAATGGCATTGCCTACCTTGGTAGGATTGATCTCAAATATGTCCAGAGCTTTAGGTATCTAGGCATTATATTTTCGTCTAATACCAAATCGTTTACGGATCATACATCTGGCCGTATAAGAAATGCGCTAGTTGCTTCAGTTGGTATGCAGACGCCGCAGGTGACGCTCGCGTTTGACTACTCTCTGCCTATTTGATTCACGGCTCGCGCATCTATCGCGACACCATCGCGACAACAGTTGAAGAAGCTCGATAGAGCAAACCAGCATTCCAGGCGTGCTTATGTATGGATCTAAACACTTTATCGCGGACACTCCTTTTTTTTCTTCTATAAAGGACCGTAAACGCGTTTATAACTTCTCTGATAGATGACCCCAGCCTACAAGGAGTTTATTCGCACATGGGAGATTAAGATGACGCTTTCAGCGCAGAGTCAGAGCTCCTCGAGACAGGCGCCACAAGAAACCGGAGAAAGAGCATTGCCATCAACTGCCATGTGGTGACACGATGTGCCGTGCATCGATATCACCACGTCGTATGTTTAGCAAGCGGTGGCCACCACGAACCTGAAGTATCCTGTGGACTACATACGCGCTGTGGGGTTTGTCCTCAGTAGTATGTGGTATTTTGTCCGCCCGTGTCTTCTCTCAATGAATTAGCCCAATGAGCCCCTCATTATGTAACCAAGTGTGACTTTTGTTGTTTCTTCTGTATTTTATTATCTAAACGAAACAGCAATTAAATGGCCCAGCATCGCTCCACCGTGTGCATTGTGTCCGTCGAAACGAAACCAAAATCCAACAAAGACAGAACCACGTGCACATTTCGTACTAAGTGCAGCAACATTGGCCGCATCTCCCACTTGCGCCTCAGAGCCGTCCGAGCCGACCGAGAACTCGCTTCATAGCCCTTAAACATATCGATCCTATTCGACACTCTACTTTTCCTTCAATGCCGCGCTGGCTTATACTGTTTTTTTTTTATATTTGCCTAACAAAAGTGAGTATATATATATATATATATATACAGCTATTTGTGTAAGCGTGGAACGGTGAAGTGTACAAGTGTCTCTCTCGTGGCCGCCGTTGGCGTAACGGTTGAGACTGTTTGCAGGAGCTTCTCCTCTATTTGCGAACCACCGCCGCCGCTGTTGTTGTTGTTGTTGTTGTTGCTGCTGCTGTTTTTAGCTAGATATGACTAGTAGTAGTAGTAAGTAGTAGTAATAGTGTTGTAGTAGTTGTTGTAGTAGTAGTCACTTAGTTCGTTTGATTCGCCACTTTCGTTCGCGGAGTCGCGCCGGCACTCGAGATAAGCGCTGGCTGGCTGGTTGACTGGATGGCGGTGATGGCGCCAATCACCACCGCGCGAAAAGCCGAGGGAGAATAGGAGGACATAGAGGCTGTCTAGCGTACGGCATCGGCTAGTGGTTGGCTAGTGGTTGGTGGCGGGTAGATAGCATCTGTGTGAGCGTACTACTATCCCGTCGTGCCTTGTACATCATTGGCAGCTTCGATCTTCGACGCTCGAGTTCATCGAGACTACATTTGAGAGAATGAATGTTTGTGCTTGTCGCACAACCTAGCCTAGAATGACTACATTATACATATATATATATGTATATAGTGTATAGGCTGGGTGTGTGCGTGTGTAGTAATCCAACGTTTTTTTCTCAGATAGCTCGAAGTACATGTGACGACAAGGCGCTGCTGGTGCGTTCGTCCGTCCGACCGACCGTTCGACCGTTGTTGTTCTTCGTACTGACAGTGTGTTGTGCGCCTGGTGGGCCTCTGAATAACTGAATACTTGTTAGTTACAACGACGACATCGTGCGCGTCGAATACCAAACGAGATTTGGCGGGCGAACGCCTCTGGATGAGACCAAGGCTGGCCTAAACCAGACTGGCCTGGCCGTTTTTCTCCAGCGAGTTTCTTCTTCCGCCGCCGTTCCTTCCTCGTTGGCCGCCGTCTGCAGTGAATCGCGTGGGGCGCGTGGCGGGCAGCTCGCTATTCCTCGGCCCCCCGCCATCAGTGTCGAACAACGACATCCGTCCAAGTGAAAAAAAACCACCGCCAAGGAACAAAAGCATTGTACATCAACCGACCGAAACCGTTGACGCTGTAGTTTATCGTCGTAGTTCGTCATCATTACCACCAATACCATCACCATTGTTGTTGTTGTTGCTGCTGTTGTTGTTGTTGCTGCTGTTGTTGTTATCTTTCGGCACCACTGCCGCTGCCCCGCAGCCGCCTCCGCTGCCGCCACCGCGATGGATGACGATACCTCGTTTCAGGACTTTAGCGCCAACCTCTCGACAGAGAACCACGGCCAGGTGATTTTGCAGCGTCTGGAAGAGCAGCGCGCCACCAAGCTATGCGATGTCGTTGTGCAGTCGTCCGACCGTCGCAAGTACCCGTGCCACAAGGCCATCTTGGCGGCCAACTCGAGCCTGCTTCGCGACAAGGTGATGAAGTCGAGCAAAATTCAGACTGACATCGCGGCCGACGTTCTCGAGCCGATTCTCGACTACTTCTACACCGGAACGGTCCGCATCGACGAGGCCAACTGCATCGAGCTACTGGACGCCGCCGTCTCGCTGATGGTGACGCCGCTCGAGGGCGCCATCTCGCACTACATCAAACGGATAGCGCAGGAGAATCTGCGGCACTTCATCGAGAGTCCGGTGCTGCTCAAGGTGCCGCCGAACCTCATGAAGAACGCCGTCGGCGAGGTACTCATTGCGAGCAGCTCGGCGAAGCGCGCCATGCTCCTGCAGGTCGTCGAAGCGCTCGCAAATTGGGCTGCTGCCGATCACGTCACACGGTAAGGAACAACAACGCTCCCTCCCTCAGCCGTCAAACATTACTCAGTCCATCAACATGCTAAATAAACTGATTGTCACTCAGTAAATGAAAGATACGCCATATATATATATATATATATATATGTGATTGTCACTCCGTAAATGAAGGATACGCCATATATATATATATATATATATATATATATATAAGGCTTTTTAGAATACTAGAAAAAAGCGGATTGTTTATTTATAAACAATCCACCTTAGGCGTCTCTACACAGACCTGTTTACGCGTGATCTTCAACTTGGCTGTCGTCTCATGTCAGATATAGTCATTGCTACTTCTACGCACTTAAACTCCTGCTTGAGATATGAAAGCTCATTTAACGATCGCAATATGACGTGTGGTCTTCATCACCCGTTATGCATATATATATATATATATATATATATATATAGAGGGTGTCTGAATAATCAGCTGGTCAAAAAATTGCCGCGCTTACCTCTGCCCTCTCTGCGATATGTTTCCTTCGTAAACTGAATATATGTGGATATATGTTTAATACAATGACGTAAGTTTTGGTCTTGTGGGCTTCTGTGCCTCTCTCTAGACTAGACCACTTCTCTTTTTATCTGACTTGACACCTGCAACGCCTGTTATCTCCCTGTGTTTGGAATTCAAACTAATTGTTCCCAGTAGGCAAACGGGCGACTAAGGGGGAATGAGAACTTGACCGCATCTACGTCAGGCTTTAATGAAGCTCGCGCGAATCTGAGCAACCGTTATCTGTTAGGCAGTCATGTTATCACATTGTATATTTTTTTCTTAACCAAAACATTTCCACACCTAGCTACGGATGTACCCTAGAACTCCCTTGTTCTCCGGTTGAAATGTCTAAATACAAAGCCTTTATACTTTAGAGTCAAATATTCCGGAGTTAGACTATAACGCAATCTAATGGAAGAGTTTTTCAATACCTCGATAGCCGTTTTTAGTTTTTTTCGTATTTCCTATTACATATTCACTTATTTCATATTAAATAGGTGCTTCATAATTGGCCCAGTTCATTCTTATTTCAAACTTAATATTATAACGCTTAGGTACAAGAAATGTTTAAATACTTTAGTGGAAAATCACTCTCTATTATCCCAGTGCTGAATACCGTGCAGTATATTCGACAAATATTCGAGTCTCATTTGAGGATTTTTGTCGGCATTTACCTTATATAGTTTGTCTAGATTTATCTAGCTGTTTAATTAGACGAAAGACTGCACAATGCTCGTAAACAAAAAAGTTGCATGTATTGTCATCCAAATAGTGTGTTGCATTCTTCTGAGAAATCCCTCAACAACCGTCACTTTCATCAGAAGTAATCTTTGTAAAAAAAATTCTGCGCCGCCCGGTATCCCTCTGGGCACATGTTTGTCATCTCTTTTATATGACACTTTTGTTTTACATATAAGCAAGAATCCACCATCAGATAGCATACTTAGAGCAGGCACCTCAGGTTAAAGGTGCGTCAAGCCAAACTGGGTGTAAGCTATTTGTTTAACGCTGCCCTCCGGCACCGTTGGCACTTGGATAGGCGTCGCGACGGTCGCTTATGGCTTGCAAACGCGAAGAAAAGAGTATGACTCTGAGTGTGCACAATAGTTGTGCATTCAACTTATCTGCTAGCTCTATGCTGTTTTAGATTTAAATCATTTATGGCCATTTTGGTTTTACTGATGGCGAAAGAGTCGCATAGCGATAGATTAACGCCCATATATATATATATATATATATATATATATATATATATACATATATGGGAGTTTTATTTAAATCTAAAACTGCATAGAGCTAGCAGACATATATATATATATATATATGAGAAGATGTTGGTCTCGTGGTGGAATGCGACCGAGACCGACTTCTTAGCCCATTAAATGGTCAGTCACGGCGCTGCACAGGCCGACTATGGCGTCAACGGTACGAAGGCAAATGCCGAAAGTATTCGGCGATGCGAGATCCAATGGACTTTCGTCTATTTGCGTCTTCCTCGATTGAGAAGCTGGGCGAGGGCCCGCACCTATGATTGAGAATCCTATGAGCAAGCTATGCAAGGACCTTGTTGCGGCTACCGATTATCGTTCCAACAGAAACTAACTCTAGACGTTCAACGTGAAAATGCCGCTGCTGTGTTGGGGATCCTAACTAGTTAAGCTGCTGCTTTGACTCCAGCTCACGTCTTATGGCTAACCGGAGTTTGCTTACACGTTCGCGGGAACACAATTTTTAATGATAGTTAAATTTTGTTTATAAATGCACTTACATAAGCTATATATATATATGTGTGTGTGTCTGGGTGTGTGTTGACGGCTTGGCCGTATGATCCCATCCAGATGGGAGGTCTACCGAGGGTTGCTCGAGCGAGTAAGAAACGACAAAAATCCGACCCGCCAGGTGTCTTGTCCCATAACGCCACTGTCGTCACCGTCGATTTCGTCCTGTGCCAGCCTTCACAGTGTCGTATCGCCGACACGCTCTGCTCCACTGCCGCCGCCCAGCGGCGAATCTGCAAATGGTGTGTAAACCTTCGATGTGCCTTCTACACGCACCGCCAATTAAATTCTACTGAGGTACACTATGTCCTTTATATATTTATATATATATATATATATATATATATATATATATATATAAGGTGAGGCTAGAATATCGTAGTTATCAAATTGTTGCATTTCTCTCAAATGCATTCTAAAGTTCTGTATAATCTGAATGACGCAAGCTAGCGAAAGGCGAATGGCCAGGTTAAGGAAAGTCATAAAAAGTCGATATGTTGTAATGTCTTACGTTGAAGCATTCACGTGCAGAACCGTTAAATTTTGCATGTAACAATCTCAAAATTCATTTGGGCGCCATTTGGCGTTCAAAAAATAAGGATTAAATTTGCTATGCGCCTTAAAGACTATTGAGGATTGTCATTTAGGCGCAAAGTTTACTTTTGTAGTAACGTGATCGTGCTGCGTTACGTAGTTGGCGAGTAACTAAGCGTTTTCGACAGTCATACCCTTTTTTATAAATTTCTATTATGTTGAGCGTATCTCCTTGCTACAATGCTGTATCACACCGAGGAGCTGGATCACTGGTTTACTGTGTACCCACCTGTATCTATGACCATGTGGCTGTGTAAATTCACTCTACTTTTATAAAATGTAATTTTTCCCCGAAAACTTAAGCACTTGTAATGCAGTCTCGCAAATATATAAAAAAAAAATATATATATATATATATATTTTTTTTTTTTTTTTTAAATATATATACGGGCGACGTGGTGTAGGGGCTTATGCGCTAGTCGTGGTTGGTGGGTGGATCTACCAGGGCGTCGCCGGTTCTATTTCTCTTGGAATATATATATACATATATATATATATATATATATATATATATATATAACTGCGTTGCGTAGATGGGCGCGTGTGTGTACCTAGCCTATTATATGTTCGTGCTAGTTGCTCTTTGTTGTTTTTCGGTACAGGTTTACGTCTCCGTGTATCCACTGCTCTGCGCAACAGCTCTAACTCTATACTGTGTTTGTTCTGTGAGTGTGCTGTTTGGTTTGCTAATTTCATTAACCATCTAGTAATGCACTCAACTCCATTGGGGATTTGCCGTACTAAGAACATGGTTCTGCCTACGCCTGGATGTGGGCGTCGGAGGACCAGAATGACGTGTACGTCGAGCTGGAGTTGTCGAAAGGCCAACATCAGGCCACTAAATCGGAGATACTCGCCAGCGACCCGGCAGAGCTTGTGTGGATAGCGGCAAATAACAAACACGACTACGACACCAACAACAACAACAACAACAATGACAACAACCTCATCCAGAAAAACAACGACCATAACAATCCGCAGCACTACAGCAGCGACAACAACATCAACATTGTGCATCGATACGCTGATGGCGTGCTAGACGGCGCGAAGTGCTCGCCCAAAGCGGCTAGCAACGAAACCACGTTATCCCAGCTCGAACGCCAGGTGAAAGAGGTCATCGAGGAGCTGAAGTCCAAACAGCTCAGTGACGACGAGGACATTAAGTTATGAAGGAAAGCGTCACTAAGTCAACATGCATGCGTTCGCATGAGTAAATATCCGCGACAACAAAAGCTGTATGGCCAACACAAACATACGCATCTGCGTCAATCTGTGAGCTGGGCAATGGTGGTGATCCATAAGTCAGTATTTGACACTTTTGGACCAGCACTATGTTTGCAAATGCCACAAGTATATATATATATATATATATATATATATATATATATACATATATACTCTTCTACTTATATTTCATAAGACCCGCCCTATTATGCTACCACTAACGAACGCGTTAACCTGTCAAGCGTCAACAGAAAAAGGTTTTAGCTCACAACCTAACAGGCAGATTAACACCGTGATCTACAACGTTAAAGCAACCCTCTCGCGATTTGTCAAATGAAAAAGTTTCTTGATAAACAGTGTGCTAGCTGTAGAAAAGTCACGTTTAAGGCCACCGAAAAGGCAACGCTCTTCTGCATTTACACGAAAGTGGCAAGTGATAATAAACTAAGCCTCACGATATCATATAGGTACATTGTATCGATTTCTATCTTTCAAGACATCTTTGGGATGGAGTGACAAGGCACCGATGTGTTGTACACCCGGTGACTAGGCATTTTAGGGTGGCGGAGAATGAAGGTACAGTTATCTGGTCTCATACAATTTGTTGCAAAATAAATTGAAATTAAATAACGCGTTTAGACAGTTCTTCGTCATTTTTCTTATGTTGCTTATTGGTTTTGCAAAGCTTTCCTCTTCTCGCAAATTTATCTACGTATATACCGTCCCTCTTTTGACTAATGCTAATTTTCAAAGCAGTAGCAAGAAACAGACTTTATATTAATTAATTTCGAGTATATTATATTCGTGCCACTTTGTTTTCAGGCGTGAGCATGTGTTAACATCGCTTCAAGATATATTTATTGTCAATCGTCTTTTTAAGTCGTAACGTAAATTTCACATACAAACCTATTATACCCTTAATTATACCCCTAATCTGATTGATGCTTTAGGTGAAAGGTGTCAAATGAATTTCCAAATATATATATAGTAAAAAATCCCCGCATTCACAAAAACATTATTTGCAGGCGCAGTATGAAAGCCAAAACACGTTACGCTTTTTTTACCTGTCTCCATAAGACTTGCAGACATATTTCTCGACACCCCTTTACTTTCATTCTAGGTGAACATGAGAACAGAAAATTTGTTTATGTACCTTTAAATGACAAACTCAAAGTTTCGATTTTCGTGATGTTCTCATGATTGTACATTACGTGGGCATGGCACAAGCTTGCTAATCCGCTCCTCCTGCCTATCTTCCCTAGTGAGATTGTAGATATGCTCGTATTTAGTGGAATACGATCGAAAACGATCGTATTCGAAACATTAATAATACCATTTTGGAACAATTTGTGCTTGCGCTTAATAATGCCATTTTGGAACAATTTGCGAATAACTGCGCTTGAATTGTCTTTATATTGAGTGGTTCGTATGGTGCCAGACTAATTGCGGATTTAAGAAAGTTACTACCGTACATGCAAGGATTTGTTCTCATCTTGATGATATCATAGATCTTCGTGGTTAACCGTCACTTCATGCCGTGTGGCTTCGCAACCAGACGGCACATTACCGGTACGTCCGCCGTCTAACTTTTCCATAAATGCGATAAAAGGCAATCGCATTTATGGAATGCGATTATCCCACGTTTTACGATTTAGCATGCAACTACTCTTAGACTTGCCAATCACAACAATGACAATTTGTGACATGCAAAAACTTTATTTCAACGCAGTTGTTTGCACAGTTTTGCTTTAGTCATCAACTATTAGCGTAGAATGTTGCCAGACCATACTGCAACGGGCTGCCAACTTTACATAGGCTTCTCCTCGGAATAAACTTACATATATATATTACAAAGTGCGCAACTCCAAGCACGACTATACAATTCGTATTTCCCGGGCAAGAGTAACAACTAGATATTTGTATGTGAATATACCCCCAGGATTGCCTCTGGGCAAGCTTTTCGCCCACTAAAATTAAAAGTAGTATTATCGGCCCATGGCTAAGCGCACTTGTTTTCGACCCGGTAAAACCTCACCGCGTGGTCATCTGAGCCTGATGCAAGCAGCTCGTCTAACTGCCGCGTTTTTCGGCCATGCAATACTTCTCCATCCTCGGAAGGAGCCGAGGATACTCGCGGCTGGAAACAGAGGCCGTTGACCACCATGCCGTGGCCTGGTAAACACAACGAAGCGATCACTTCGATTTCACCGCTGGCCATATAACAGTGAAGCTGCTTTATTTCAATGCAACCGCTATCCAATCCGATCGCTAGTAATAGCCTGAAACCAAAAACAACATATATATATATATATAAATACATACATACAAGACCTAGCTTATGGAATTGCAGCGCGAGCTACAATGCAATTAAACAGTATAATAACAATAGTTTGCACTGTATGATGACTATACACACGTTTGGGAGCGACGCGTATGGGAAATTTAGAGTTAACCAGCTTCCGTCTCTCATGCTTTGATACCCCGCATCCCAATCATCCGTATATATATATATATATATATATATATATATATATATATATTTGTGAGTCGACCATAATCTCGACGTCTGTGACAACGACGTCCGGTATTATGGATCATGCATTTTGCCAGATAATAAATAGATCTGGCAAATATAGTACCGAGCAAGGTGGCTTAGTGGCAAAGCCGTTGCCTTGCGTTCGGGAAGTCGTGGGTTCAAGATCTGGACTGGCCACTCTTAAATTGGTATTCATGGTTTCCGATTTAGACAAAATGAATGCCGGAGTAGATTATAATCGCACAAAGAAAACGGGGAGCACAGATTTCTCAACAAAAAGAGATGATGCATTGCCAACCACCTCCCCCCCCATATATATAATCCCTATAATTTGTTTTTTTATATTCAAGCCATGTCATGTTCCTATAGCACACTTGGCTTGAGAGACATGCTTGAAGTGTTGTTGTTATTGTTGCTGTTGTTTTTACCTTTGGACATCGCCTCGACCGTCGTTGGGTGTAGCCGGTGAAAAGGCCACCGTCCTTGCTGAGTCGTCGACGTCAATGACAAGCTTTGCGATCCAACCGCTGGTAGGTTTCAAACCGCTCTCGCTCTGTTGAAGGCGATGGTGTTCGCTGGCGCCGTCATCATGCTGATGAGAGGTCGTGGCATGATTTGACCAAAGAGCGACCTTCTTATCTCTCGAGCAAGTTGCAAACATTCCCACACCTTCACAATTGCTGACCGCTCTTGTCGGGGCGAAGGCGCACCCCCAGATAATGCGCTGATGAACTCTGCACGTTTTATCAATGCAAGCGCCCTGTCAATCAATTGAGACGACAGCAAATTATTAGACTGATATACAGCAAAAGTAGCAATAGTTATGCGACAGCATTCAAATACTAATCAACCATAATGCATATCATCACAATTAGTATCCTCGTAATTATTATTAACATCTGCTTATCCTTCTCCCTTTTAAAGCGATTTGTATTGAATTTATAAGCTTATTCTGTTGTCTCCCTGCAAAAGCGATAAACATACCCAGTAATATCCTTGCTTTGGCAACCAGCTCAGTAAACGAATTTTCAAATTTCATGGCATATAGAAAGCTTTGTTAAGTGAATCGTTTTGAGTTGAGTGTACGCGCCATTCGGTTAATTGGCTTTGCAAAGCACCTTTGTTGACGGATCTGTATACGATTTCTTGCTTGAAAGTTTGCATTTGTTTACAGTAGTCTAGCCACTGCTAAAAACTGCGTAGGTTAGGTGTTTTTTCATGCATTTGTGTAATATGATGTATTAGGCATCAACTGTTAGTACCAAGATGAATATTCCGCTATTTGCATCATCGCGTTTTTCTTCGTTCGGTGGGGACTTCTGCCAGAGTGCCCAGGTTCGATCCCGCGATACGGTCAGAATGCACCGGTCGTCGTCGCTGAAGGCTATACAGGTCACCGTAAGCTGATGGTACTCTAGCCGCTGAACTACCTGCAAAAATATTGGATTCGCTTAATTTGCCATATGTTGTAAATAAGACAGATGCACTAAGCTCTGTACAGTCATCAGGGCATGTTACAAACTTTTGAGAGCGGTAAGAACGTACAAATATATTCAAACAAGTGTACAGACATTATTTCATAAAACAAAAAGCCATTTATGTATGCTCTGTATTTATATATATATATATATATATATGATTGATTGGTTTATTATATATATATATATATATATATATATATATACCGAGCAAGTTGGCTTAGTGGCAAAGCCTTCGCCTTGCAATCGGGAGAACTGGGTTCGAGACCCAGACCGGCCACTCTCAAATTGGTTTGCATGGTTTCCAATTTAGACAAGGTAAATGCCGGAGTGGATTACAAATGACATGAAAAACCGTACACGGGCCTTAGCCTTACGGAAAATGCTTTAAAAAAATATATATATAATATATATATGCAATAATTTGGCGGGCAAGAGCTACCTTCCACGAAGCCGTGTCCCATACTAGCACGGCGGCGTGCTTTGCCGACTGGGCCTTACACGCGGAAGCGACCAGTGATCCATCTGATGAAGCAGCACACGCGAATAGCTCGTATCTACGCAAAGAGTCACATACAGACGCGTACACCATGCTTAGTTACTTACATACAATATATAATATATATAATTAAACCTTAAGTAAATGTGAACCTAAACTAAACCCGCGTGTAGAAAACGTGGACTTAGTCCATTCGGAACAAGAGTTTGTGTGTCGTTTTGCGACTACAGCGACTAGGAACTAGTAACGATGATTATGCTGACATACATCATCTAGAATTAAAACATTTTTAAAGAGATTGTTTTTATGTCTAGACGATCCTTCATCCCGTACGGGCTTGGCACTTAATCTGAGGTATATCTTCAATGCACCGAGGGCCGGACATGTTAAGACACGGTAGATGACAACCAGTACTAGCGCACTAGTCTCCTAGACCACGCCGCCACTGACGTACATCATCAGGCGGTCAATAGTGACGCGTTTGTGTAGAACAAAGTACACCTACCCGTGACCGTAGAGTTTCCGGACCTCATGCCAGAGCGTATTTTGAGCGAGCGTCTCCTCGTGCGGTGGAGCCGTCAGTTCAATCGGCCGAAAGTAAAAATCCTCTTGATTGTAATCTTTCGATTGACCTCCTTGGCAACTAGTGCTCTCCAGTGATTCCTGCATTGATGCGCAGAAAAGCTTACGTTAAGCAGCTTTTATTTAAATATATATATATATATATATATATATATATATATAGCGTAAATATCTACTTGCAGTTTCATGATACCAATAAAGTACGGTGCTATATATATATATATATATCTTACATGTGAAATATGTGTATGCACATGGGACGCTAGACAATACAAAATAGTTGCGTGTATATATATATATATATATATGTTTTCAATGCACCAAGTTAGTCACTTCAGATTTTTTTTTACAATTTGCCATGCCACGTTACTCTTTGTACAATTTACGGTCGTCATAACCGGTCTAGTGAAAAAGCACATTCACGCACTTGTGCAACAATTCTACAGGATAGGTTTAGCACGTGATTCGCCAAGGTGTGGAGGACCACGTTGGCTCGTTCGACAGAAAATATCGCCGCTGTGGCAGGTAGGATGGAACAATGTCCGCAACGAAAATGCTTTCTCTCCCCAGTGAGTGAATATGATACGTTATGATTTGGCCGCATTTGGACTGCATCGATGCGAGTTAACTCTGATTACAACAATGATAAAAGTCATCACCTCACCCATGTAATGTCTACATAAAAAATTATATTCCTGAAATTCCAATTAGTAAAGCAAAATGAAATGTTTACTCGTAAATGCCATAGTCAATGTATATACACATACATACAGGTAGTTCAATAAGTTCTTAGAATGAGCTTTTTAGAATTCGAATTTTGGCACGCTTTCACCGCTAATAGAAACTGCAACTTTTCGACTGCTAGCACTCAATATATTATGGTGATTGGCCGTTGCGATTTCGTTTGATAGCTTTTCCCGTGCAACGTATCGGCGTGATTTTTAAAAATGGAGAAAAAAGAGTTTCGAGTGGTTATCAAGCATTTTTATTTCAAAGGTTGGAATGCGACCCAAGTAAAAATTGAGTTAGACGAGACGTACAGTGACTCTGCGCCATGTTTTGCCACTGTTTCCAACTGGATTAATGTGTTAAAAAGAGGTCGCAGGAGCACCGAGGATGAACTACGTCCAGGAGGCCAAAAAACGGCAACTGATGAGGAAAACGTAGAGAAAGTGCGAACAATTTTTGGCACAGATAAGCGAATGAACATTAAGGAAATAGCGAAGGCATTAGGGATTAGTTTAGGCAGTGTGCATTTTATCCTACACGAAAACTTGAATATGAAAGAGCTTAGAGCAAAATGGCTGCCGCATTTGCTCAACCAAGCCAAAAAGACGCGCCTGTTATGGCTTTACAGCGAAATTTGGCCAAGATGTCGAACAATCTGTCGGATTTTTGGTGCAGATTCATGACCGTCGATGAAAGCCGGGTTCATCACTACACTCCCGAGACCCAAGAAGCATCTTGCCAATGGTGTGCATCTGATGAAGGACCTCCGAAGAGGGTGCGGACAACGGCATTGACCGGAAAGGTGATGGCTACAGTTTTTTAAGCCCAACGTAGAATAATGCTGGTCGACTACCTTGAGAGCTGTAAAACGATCACACGAGATTATTATGCAAGACTGTTGGACTGCCGTTAGCAAGAACTCATCGTGAAACGGCCCGCTTTGCAGAAGAAGGTTGTCCCGTTTCACCAGGGCAATGCTCCTGCACACAAGTCCCGGCAAGCATCGGCAAAACTGGCCCAACTGAGGTTCGAAATTATTGAACAACCCTCCTATTCTCCAGACCTGGCCTGATTATTTCCTCTTCGGACATTTGAAGAATAGTCTCGGTGGAAAGCGTTTTTCCAGCAATGAAAAGGTTAAGGCTGCTGTCAATGCCTATTTTCAGTCTAACGACGCGGAATTCTACTCAAGAGGTATGAAAGCTCTGAAATCTCGGTGGGAAAAGTGTATTGAGCTTCTCGGGGAGTATATCGAATAAGAAAAATTTAAAAACATGATTTGGAAAATTCTCGGTTTTCATTCTAAGAACTTATTGAACTACCTGTAATGCGTGGTCATAAATACTTGCCTTAAGGTCAGCCTCGTAAAGGGCCTTGTTAGATAGGCCGAGAGCGGCAACTGAGGCTCCTTCGGGTAGCAGTGCTGTCTCGGCCTCATCTAATAACTTCTCTCCGGTAATGCGAATAAAGTTGTTTGCAAAGTTGCGTGTGGCATTAAATGCCCTCAAAACTTTCTCTTCCGCTCCTGAAAGGCAAACACAAAGATACCATTTAGTGAGCATATGTATAACATAAAATAAGAGAGCCGTTTTGTGAAAATCAGTCAATCAATCTATCAGGTTTTATTGACGGGCCCAACAAGTTGGCAATCTGTCACTTTTTGTTCAGACTACACACAGTACGACTATACGTACAAGTCAGTAGTATATAAGCGATAAAGCAGCAGTATAATTATCACAATCAAAGTGTAAAACCTTATAACTATTCTAATGCACATTTAAGACCTATATAATAATATACGTTTCAAACATTTCACGATGAGTCACGTGTTTCATCGTTCTTCAACTGTAAGAGATGATGTCGTTTTAAAACAATGGCCCGGCCTGCACAACGTGCTAAACGTGTAAAAATAAATGATAAAGAATACAAAAATGTATATATAATTGATTTGATTGATTGTTGGCGCATGCTTGTCTTGGGGCGCCGTTCGACTCTCAGCAGATATAAACGTATGTGCTGTGCTTGTATATCACGCTTCAGTTAAAAAAAAAAGTCAAACATCAATCTAATAACGTGCTACGCCAGGCGTGTTGGCCTGGAGACACAAAATAAAGCGAGGTAACGATTTGCATTCATTCGACTCACAAATCAACCGGACTGACTGACCAGATACAAACGACGTTTCGGAGAGGGCGGCGATGCAGAATAGGTCGTGTCCATGGACTTGAGGTCTGGCTAACTCCCGCCAAACGGCCGAATTCTGTCGGTGATCTACCGCAGCACCAGTTGCTGCATCAACATCAGCTGTATCGCTCTGGGTTGTTTCTGCCACTTGATGTTCTGTCGACGATGACAACGATGATAGCCCGGCAGGATGTTGGCCGGCTGCATAAGATTTCTTCCGCCATCGAGCGTGAAGCCGAGTCGTCTGATCAGTGGAGCACGAGAGAAGGTACGAACCCCGCGGTGACCACGCGATGCCCGTCACCGGCCCAAAATGGCCGCCCGGCACGACGCCGGGCTTCCACTCATCGTTGGTCTGCGTCACACATTTCATAAGCACATACGCAACTATTTTGTATTGTCTAGCGTCCCATGTGCATACACATATTTCACATGTAAGATATATGTGTATATAGAACCGTACTTTATTGGTATCATGGAACTGCAAGTTGATATTTACGCTATATATATATATATATATATATATATATATATATATATATATATGTGGATGACTATATGAGAGCTCTAGATGTCGATTTGAGCATTTATAGATAAGTATAACAAATGTACAAAGTTGTCGCTAACCCCAAATTTGTGTATATTTTAAATACTTGAATCATTTTACAAACCCCAGCGAAGGTATGCTTATGTACAATAGTAATACGTTTGTACTTTTACTAGGCCTTGATATTCGAATAACAAAGGTATATTAGAAAATATTCAAAGTTGCTCCCATCACTGCACTCGCTTATAACGCGGCCCAGTTAAATCGCCTATTTTTTTTTCGTTTTTTATTTACCTTGTCTAAATTGGAAACCATGCAAACCAATTTAAGAGTGGCCGGTCTGGGAATCAAACCCAGGCCTCCCGAATACAAGGCAAAGGCTATGCCACTAAGCCATCTTGTTCGGTTTATATATATGTAATGTATATATATATATATATATATATGTATATTATATATATGTATATATATATATATATATATATATATATGTATATATATATATATATATATATATATATATATATATATATATATATATAAGGAAGTATATATATAAGAAAGTTTGCCAATAGGGTGAGGAATAAGTAAAGTTAACTGAACCGCATCAATCAAACATCTATTTGATTCTGCCCAGCCTAACATCTCGAAGGCCTTGAAGACTTTGCGGAACGCTAAAAACTAAATAGCGTATTCAAACTTTCGTAGCGTAATTGATCCCTAGCCAGAGTAATTCTAATAGAATACTTTTGCGTTTCAACGGAGCAGTTAATTAGAGGAGTTCGCTCTCTTACAGCTTATGCGGAACTCGATCTGGTGACGACAATTAGCAGACCGCCTTGACTCGTATAATTGATTAACAAACAAAAAAGTAGGTGCCAAACCAATCTTAAGCCTTCACCCGAGCGGTGAAACTTTCTAAACAGGCCTGGTCTAGTCAGCTATACGTACCAAAGACTTGGTCCACAGATGTAGGCTGCCGTGAAATCCGTGTCCAAGAATTCGGTTGCCGCCAGCACTCGGATCCCAAACGGCTCCCATGAACCCGAGATTGTTTCCGCCGACGCCACCGACCCTCAGTCGCTCGACCCACAAGCCCTCATCCTCCGAGGGCGCCCAGACGACCATGGACTTGTCGATTGATGAGGACAAGAGTTGCAGATCGTCGCCGGGTTTCCAGTTTACCGAGTACACCCAACCGCTGTGTCCCTCCAGGACTGTTTCCAGTTCAGCCTGTAAGTGGACACCTACCTTTGACATCGGCAAACAGTGATACAAAAAAACTCGGAGTTTAGAGGTACACTATTCGAATGAGTAGTGCAAATAAATGGTTTCAGCATTACCACGTATGTAGAATTATACAATCTTGGCAACTGTTGGACTGCACTGATGGCGGCTGTGGCTATCTCACCGTTTAAGTAGAACTCGATTTGGCGCACTTGCATGTCCACGTCGCCCATTCTCCGGAAAGGTCCTAGTCGCCATACCCGAATGAGCTCATCCTGACCACACGAAGCTACAAGAAGTTCTTCACCTAAAACAGAAATCACATTTTGCTACTTGCTGGTAATAATATAACTAATGTGCCTAGAACAAAAAATGTCCTTCGACACAGTCACAGATAGCTTTCATTTTTGGATGGATCTAAAAACCCACTAACTAATAATTGTTCTTGGTCAATTAAATTGTTTTCCTGTAATATTGCATGACACAGCTGAGACTGTTAGATTTTAATTACCATCGTGCGTGGGCGCTTCAGATGCAGATAAATGTTTCCTTAGAGAGCGCACGTCGACACCACGTATCCAATCTTCGTGTCCGGAAAGCATGCAAACTTGTTGTAGGCTCTGGGTTTTATTTTCTTCTTCGTCCACAACCTGGAGGATTTGCAGTTCGCAGGATGTCCATCCAACGAAGACCATAAGCGTGTCCTTTACAGGACCAGAATGTAACCTCACGCAGAGCGGGCTGTGCCGACCGTGCCGCAGGACGTGCACTTCCTGTGGCTTGGACTCTTAGAGTCAAGAACACAAAAGGGGCCGTAAGCCAGCAGCAGCAGCCTCACATTTTACGTATGTTCGTATATACACATATATTCTAACGTAAAAATATATTTTGTGCAGGTACGGAGAAAAACGAAATATGAAACGTTTGTATCTGCAATTTATATTTTGTACATTCTACTGCTATAGAACAAGGAAAACACATGACTAGATGTAGTAACGAGCAGTTTAAAGTTGTGATGAATGGCACATATGCAGAGCTGAATAAGACAGGGCTAGGGTAGGCATGCTCTGCCGTTATGAATCGTAAATTCAATTGCTGCCATATGCCAGGAGCGCTCCGTGCTTTGTGTAACCCCTTAACTACAATACAACAAACGCGTATAGCAAAAAGTGAGTCTACTTAATAATAAGGATCATAATGCCAATTCAATCAACTAAGACTACATTTGAGTTACAAGTTAGCAAAATATAAATACCCATTAAGCAATTTGACAATTTTAACTTATTTAAGCTTAATTTTATCTCTATTGGTTCAGAGTTCACTCATAATCAAGCAATGATGCTGATGAGCTTATTGCACAGGCGATGACTAGCGTAACACTGCTGCGCATCACTAAGTTGTCTAGGCTCGACCACCAGCTAGGCTAAAACTGTTATCAAGGACACTTGTGTCCTGGATAACCATTTCACATACGGGTAAAAAAAAATACCTGTCGCGGAGGAGTTGACCTTCCAAAGCCGGACGGTGTCGTCGGCTCCGGCGGTCACGATCCAGTGCGCGCTTCGCCAGTCGGCAACATCGCCGTGCATCAGGGCACCACTTGTACACTCGACGTGACACAGCATAGCTCCATCTCTCCATAAAATCCAGGAACCGTCCCTGCGTTGATAAGATCATGACACCAGTCGCTTTAGAGGTTGCACATCGAATCTCGCACAAACGTCAGCCCCCCCGTGGCATATATATATATATATATAATATATTAGTCATTTTTATTTTGGGATTATCCATTGTAAACTACGAAATATGTCGAAAAGTCTAATATGATGGCTGGTCCAGTTTTGTTTCAAAGAGTATATATATATATATTATATATATATATATATATATATATAAATATAGTACATACAACTATATATACTCTTTGGAAACAAATGGCAGTCATCATATAGAACTTTAAGACTTATTTGTATTTACAATGATAATCCCCAATTAAAAATGACTAACTATTGCTAAGAAAAATTAAAGTAATAATCCTAAAACAATGAATAAAAACTTTTATAAAAAAGATTTGACTCAACCTAATCGAGGACCAATGTTTAATCAGTTCAAAAAGAAATATGTTGCTCACCCTAAGTAAAACAAGGTGTGTCTCGACAAGCTTACTCAAAGTCCCAATGGTCGATTAGTATTTTAGAAATGAATTCGAATAAGTACCTTCCATGTGCAAGATAAACCAGTAATGTATATATAATGTAATGTTATATATATATATATATAAAACAGACTGTACTAACCTTGAACAGCTGAGGATTGTGTTGTCTTGGGCACATCGCACGCATGTAACTTTGCCCTTATGACCAGACAGAATCCTCTTGGTTTCGCCTCGACCGTCGGCAGCCTGTAAACAAATCACTAAGAGTCACATATACATCCACGCGCGTTAACTAGAACATATTTACCCTACTCCGAGAACCCAAGAGGCCTTAGAAGAAACAACATATTTAACAAAATATTTAACACAGAAAATACCGTGTTGGCTTGCAAGTTTAGCAAAAAGGTCGCAACGTCTATCTCTCATGCAAGCGGAGCCACCACAAAGTGCTTATCCCTCATAGCGATAGAAATAACGATTAACTACGTTACTTAGTAATAATTTGATGCCTCATGTAACCGCAAATTTTTTATTTTTCTATAAACTAAAAAGCCGTAATAGTATGCGCCCGTAAGTCGAATTATGCGTGAATAACCGCTTGCGGGTAATCCTCATTAGTGCTTTCCTCTGGCGTCGATTTCCTTCATTGAAGTGCCATATAAAATTGCAATCATGTTGCAATATATTGTAAATAGGTGAAAATGGCATATATAAATTATACATTGTTATCTCATAAAAGGGGCTCCAAACAAGCTATGTGCTTAATAGAGCTTGAAATTAATGTGTGCAATTATCTTACAAAAAATGTCAATAAACAAACAGTTGAACAGCACCACATCATACAGAATCATCCTCATGACAAAATGGGACTCTAGAAAAAAATATATATATACGACTTCGTCGTTATAGCTGCCGACCGAGAATGCGACACTAACCTCAAAATCAAACTCAACGATCGAATTGCAGGCACCAAAGAACACTGTACCGGCATCTTTGGCCTGCCTTGGAAGCGCGTGGCGCCTTGATGTCTCCCGTTTCTGGATCTACGTTCGGGTAGGACCAGCAAAGGCAGCCCGGTGTGGTATTGCAGGCCACCGAGCAGTATTCGGGTGTGGCACTGAGCTGGATGTGGTTGCCGCTGCCGGCAATTGGCGCCATTTTTTTGCTATACTACAATGATACGTACGCGGTTATCACCTCACCGTCAAGTAGCTGGCAGTAGAAAATAATAGTAATATTTTGTTACTATATATATATATATATATATATATATATATATATTAGTATGTTCTACACTCTTAATTTAATTATTATTATTATTATTATGGTTTATTAACACCCAGGTTGGGTAAAAATTTTAACCTAATTATGAAAATTACAGGCAGTAATTTGACCGGCTTTTATTGTCGTCGACACGTTGAATTTCGTTCGTTGAATACGAAAACACTCAAAAACAGAAGAGAGGCACATTCAATAAAGTTTCCTCACCTTCGGCACAGACATTTTGCAGTTTTTGTCGGCTCATAGTGTTTGCCGCATGCACTCGCACAGCAAATAGCATGGGTGCGGTTCGCTTGTAATGCGTAACCGTGTAATGCGCTAATATTTTCTTGACAAAAACAAGCTAAGTCGGACCCACGCTATGTTCGAATAGACTGAAAGCATTTGTGACCGAGCAGAACAGATTTTAATAGCATGTATCTTTAATTGGACAAAAAGACACGCACTTAGTAAAAGAAGAGGCGATTTCTTAGTTTCCCAATATGCTCCGACATACTTTGCTTTAGTAATTTTGTCGACAATCAAACTCATAACATCATAGGCATAACCAGGAGGGTTAACCCCCCAAAAAACCTAAATGCTCGTTCCAATTTTTAGTTGAGTGTATGATACGAATGGTGTTTATGTAAGAAAGTGCACTCTGTATTTCACACAAAAACACCCGATAACCATACAGGTGTTGAATCATTATTGGCTTCATTATAGCACATATCATTATTATTATTATTATTATTATTGTTATGCACACGCCAGTAACCGTCACACACAGTTTCTCGAGTAGTCATCCCTTACTCTGCGTGAGGATTGCCGCCGATGAATGATCTCCGAGTACTGCTAAGAGAGATACAGTTGGGTTGTACAGTCGTGGTCATCAACTGAGCCGGCCTGGCCATCCACATTCACGTCTAGCAGACGGGTGTTCGTTTCGAATGTTTGCTCCACCGCGTTGACGCACGCGCGTTCGATTCTCCGCAGTTTTCGTCATCTTTGCTAAAACCAAAGCAGACGCCCCGAGAGGCTACGACGAGGCGGGAGAGGGAACTATCGTTGTTTCGGTTCGGTTTCGGCGGGCGGAAAGAACTCTCGCCCTACCCTCACAATGAGCTTAGTATCTGTTGTAGAAGAACTGGTTGTCTCGCAATTGCACATTTTGCGCTCCTATGTCGGGCAAAAACACCAGTGAAACAAATTGAAGTAATTTCACTCTCACTCCGAAACAAGACCATGTTCCATTGGAAAAATATTTGTTTTAACGAGCTCTACAATTCCATATATGGCTCCTCACATATTCATGGCTCCCCCTGTATATATATATATATATACATTATGTGTGTGTAAAAGTAATTTATTAATATTTTTAAAATCTCTGGTCTTGCTTATTAGACATGCCCATCAACTCGTGTCCACGCATTATCCACACTGCAGCTTATGGAGAAGCTTTGAGTAAAGAGTATATAGAGATTTGAACAGCTAAGGGATTCATTCACAGGCTGTATGTCAGGAGAAATATGTTGCAGGAAGTATGTAGCGCTTAAAAAAGTGCCGCCTTTTTTTTATATATCTGTCGCGATAATTCCGCTTGAAAAATGCTCTCGTTTTACGCACGCTGCCGTGGGTTTAAAAACAAGTAGAGCTACTTCTAAATCGTTTTTTATAGTGGGGTTTGTGTGTTTAAGTGTACACGATGTCATCGATTCCACGCGATATGTTCCTTCTTTAAACGCTAGAAGAATCAACACATCATGCCGTTTTCCTTCTGATGGAATGAGGTTGATTGGCTCTAGTTTGGTTGGACAACCCGCCTGTCAGGAAGCCTTTTGCTATGACTTAAACGTCGAGCCCTGTGGTGTGGTGGCATGCGTCTGCGCCTCGCGACCGGAGGAGACACTTGGGTGCGCGGGTTCGAGCCCCACCGTTGCCACATTTGTATTTTCTGGGGGTCCGTCTATGAAGCAATGCGAAAGCAGTCCCATGGACGTTAAATCTTGGCTGGGAGTCAGCCCCGAGAGGAAGCTATGACTTAAACGATTTGTGCCATAGGAACCTTCGGAGATTTTTGTTGCAAGCCAAGCCACTACAAACCCAATTATGAAACTCTAGCATCTAGCTCATTTTCCCTATAGCTCAGTTCCTGACGAACGTTTTCGCCCAAATGAAGATCAACGCAAATTCGTACATGCGTAATGTCATACGTATTGTGTAGATAGCCAGTAACGTGCCAGTTTAAGTGCTGAAGATAGGACCACTAATGGTTACTGAAATTTGTGTGTTAGCTGTTAATAAGCAGGAACGTGCTTCGCGGTTCTTTATTGCTCATTGTTCTTGTCACCGAGGCAGCTGCCTGGAACAGGCCGCTCTATCCGATGTCATGACCTTGGGATGTGAAGTGCGTTGTTTAGGTCTACAAAAAGTTTTTTTCGTTTTTTTTTTCGTTTTTTTGTTCGGAAAAAAAACTTTTTGTAGACCAAAAAGTCTTTTCGGTTTTCCCGTTTTTTTCCCAAAAAAAAACTTTTTTGTAGTCCAAAAAGTATTTTCGGTTTTCCCGGTTTTTTCCCGAAAAAACTTTTTTGAAGACCAAAAATATTTTCGGTTTTCCCGGTTTTTCCCGAAAAAAAACTTTTTGTAGACCAATAGATTCCAGCAAATAGAGTCGGGCGCTTGTCCTGAGGACCCTTCAACTTGTGCTCTGCGTGCGCGTAGGGAAAATATGTGCGGACGGCGCGTCACTTTAACACCTCTTGTAACCGCGCAGCCTAGCGGCGATCCCACCCTAGCTGGGATGGAAGAAAAGCATTCCTGATATTCCCTAAATTAGATCGTAGTATAATGTTTGTAGATACTTCTCGAAGTTTCAGATCACACTCTACTGCAGTGATGCTCCCAATCGGTGCGAAATCTGGGATACATGTAGTAGATCCTATGGGGATAGAAAGCTGGTTGGTTACTGGCAAGATATTGTAACAGAGTTAGACACAACAACAACACAACAGAACAGCCAATTCCGGCGCCGTCGATGATCAACGGCGCCAGAAAGCCGACCAGCCATCCCAACCGACCAAAGAGCCGTCGCTGGCTGCTACACCAGCATTGCTGTAAACAACCTGGTGAGACGACACCACAGTCGACCGACCGAGCACGTCAACGAACGTGCATCTCGTCTTACTCGGAATCGTCAACAGCCTCCACATGAAACCGCGCGTCGAGCTACATGGCGACGACGTGCATCACCGCCGACCTGTCGCGCCACATCATCATCATCATCAGACCTACGGACCGACCCGCGGCGACGGCACCACCAGAGACAATGCACGTTATGAGAATGCGTGGTGGAACCGACCAATCAGCGAAGAGGACGAGTGGAAACTTACGTTGCCGAATGTTCGAGAGGATTCGATTACATCAGTTAACATTATTACTACATGAACACTACGGTGCCGAATGTTCGAGAAGATTCGATTACATCAATTAACATTGTTACTACATGAACGCTCTGGCGTACCTTGAGAGAATAAAATGGACCGAAGCAGCATGGCCGATACCCATTCGCTGCCCGGTGACGCTTGACGCCAGACCTACGTTCCGTGTTGTCATTCATCGTACCTAAGTCCCTCGTGTCGTAGTAACCGCCCGGCTGAGCTACCATCCCCAGTAATTCAGCGTAACAGCACATCGTTACATTTGGTGGAGGTGCGGGGTAATTGCACCAGTTGCATAAAATCGTGCCGTTGGAGTCGCGGCGCTCGCCGAAAAAATAAGGTGCCGTGTCGGGTGACGTAGGTCGGTTGTAGGTCGGTCGGTTCGAGGTCGAGGATGGTTGGGTGGTCGGTCGGTTGTAGGTCGAGGACGGCTGGGTGGTTGGTCGGTTCGCGAATGGCTCGATCGCATCTATCTTGGCACAGAGGCCTCGTGCCATTATAACGCTCTTGAAATCTGCGTAGATGAAGGTCGGTCTGTAATCTGCGCGTATGCTCCTCAGGAACCAGCGGAGTACCGCTTCGTCGGCCATTCTCAAGTCAATGTCGCGACACAACCGCTGCACTTGTTCGATGTGTGCGAGGAACGGCGTGTCCTGGTCCTGCACCAGCCGCTTCAGCTTTTCCTCCGCGGCGACCGCCATCGCGCCGTGGTCGCCGAACCTGGCCATGAACTCGTGGTGAAACTCGGCCCATGTCTTAGGCCTCGCCTCTCTCGGAATTGCGTCGTGCCAGTCGGCCGCCGTCTTCTCCAGCGAAAGCACCGCTGACCGTACCTTTTGCTCGTCGCCGTAATTGTTGATGTCGGCCATTCTTTCGAATTCTCGCAGCCACTCCCTGGCGCGCATGGCCGACGTGCCATCAAATCGCAGCGGCATTTGGAACACGTTTTGCAGGAAGAACGGCTGTCCCGGCGGTGGATAGCCAAACGGCATCTCTGCGACCGTGGTTGGCCTGTTGATAGCCGGGTCCATGGTTAACGTGGTCGTGCGTGGTTCGGTGGCTGGGCTGGTTAGCGTGGTCGTGCGTGGTTCGGTGGCTGGGCTGGTTGATGTGGTTGTCGTGGTCGTGTGGCCGGTTCGGTGGCTGGACTAGTGTCTTGATTTTGTGGTTGTGTGGCCGGGTCAGTGGCTGGACTGGGGCTGGTTGGTGTTTGGTGCGTCGAACTCATCTTTTGCTGGTTGTTGGTGTCCTGGTTCTGGTCGCTGCTGGTGCTTGATTGTTGCTGGTCCGTGGTCGGTCTCGTTGCGTTCGTTGCGGTTCGTTCGCCGTGTGCTTACTGTCATTTGTTCGCCGTCCGCCAGTGTAACAGAGTTAGACACAAGAACAACACAACAGAACAGCCAACTCCGGCGTCGTCGATGATCAACGGCGCCAGAAAGCCGACCAGCCATCCCAACCGACCAAAGAGCCGTCGCTGGCTGCTACACCAGCATTGCTGTAAACAACCTGGTGAGACGACACCACAGTCAACCGAGCACATCAACGGACGTGCATCTCGTCTTACTCGGAACCGTCAACAGCCTCCACATGAAACCGCGCAGCTACCTGGCGACGACGTGCATCACCGCCGACCTGTCGCGCCACATCATCATCAGACCTACGGACCGACCCGCGGCGACGGCACCACCAGAGACAATGCACGTTATGAGAATGCGTGGTGGAACCGACCAATCAGCGAAGAGGACTAGTGGAAACTTACGTTGCCGAATGTTCGAGAGGATTCGATTACATCAGTTAATATTATTACTACATGAACACTACGGTGCCGAATGTTCGAGAAGATTCGATTACATCAATTAACATTGTTACTACATGAACGCTACGGCGTACCTTGAGAGAATAAAATGGACCGAAGCAGCATGGCCGATACCCATTCGCTGCCCGGTGACGCTTGACGCCAGACCTACGTTCCGTGTTGTCATTCATCGTACCTAAGTCCCTCGTGTCGTAGTAACCGCCCGGCTGAGCTACCATCCCCAGTAATTCAGCGTAACAGCACATCGTTACAATATCATTAAAAGAGGGCGAGACTATATCGACGATTAAATAAACCCGCATTTTCTTGCTAATTCGTGTTTTCGCTTCAAGCAAAAAGTACGTAAAGCTTTTGCAGCAACTTATATACTTGTTTAGCGACAAATCGCGCATTCGTAGCAACGGGAGCGCGCGAAATAATACTGCGACAACTGGTAAAATGACCTCAAAGAGGACCGCCGATTTATTTTTGCAATTGAATGTCTTTATTTTTAAAGTCTTAGTAAAGAATGGTTTTGCAGGGATTTGCTTCACGTCAGAATTGAACCCGCCGATTGTCTTCTGCACTCCATCTAGTTGAGGTTGATGAACACTCCTTCTTCTTCTTCGCTACCGATGACGTCAAACTACTTAAGCATGCATGTAGATAACAGCGGTTAGACAAACTGTGCAGTCAATAGACTCCACTTCAGGGTAAATCCGAAACCTAGTCTTTGGAGATACATATATACAAAGAGTGCAACTTAGACCGGCCGATAATCGCTACTATACCCATTGACTTGTACAGGTGGGCAGACGTGTCAGCTTAGCTTCGGGTCTCTATCACATTTTAGTTACGTGTTTTTCTCTCGCTGGAAGAAATTACCGTGTTTTTGCATAATATATAGTCACAGTTATATCGATATGTAGTTCGTGAATCAAAAAGGACCCCCCTAGAAATCATTAAATTCAATACCAAACAGTTTATTTTTCAAACACATGCTTCTTACAGAACAATAATGTTTCATACATCGTAGCACTTGTCACCCTAGCTACCTATAACATTATTATTATTTAATGGCACGGAGTAACTAATGATGCCACATTTTCGTGACTAAATTAATTGGTCTACATTCCTTTAACTCAGTGTCAAGAGCGTTTCATAATTTGACCATGTCCATATCTTGATTTTACACATGCGGTACGTGTTGGGAATTCTGAGGAGTGGGCTATTACCATTTCCGTTGACGTTCGATGCATATATATATAGGTCCATGAGATATGGGTACTTTAAGCTTATAGCATAAAGATAAGGTACACATTCGACCCTTTTTAGGTGTCGTAAGAGTTGTCCCGAACATTGGCAAACAACCATATAGCAGAAAAAACGATTTATACACAATTACTATTACATAAGAGGACACACTAATATTGCTTAACTTGCCCAAATGGTACTTATGTAATTTCCGAACGTTACTGAAAGATTCAAGGGTTACACCTAAACATTTATATTCAAGTTCTTATTGGTTTTTACTATTGTCGAGCCTAATTGTTACTGACCGGTTTATTGACCTTTTCCGCGAATTAAAAATTCACTTTTTGACGTTTTAGTATTTAAACAACCTGCGTTTTGAGTTCTAATCGGACATAGGTTTATGTTGGCCAGTTGTATACTCAACATAGCAAGTGCGATTTTGTAAGGAAAGTAGGCAAATAAAAGTCATGTCATGGGCAAATACGATTGTTCTTAGTTCACTAGTCTTTAGAAGTAAGTTCAAAAAAGGTTTAAAATTTAAAAAGTTTAAAAAAAGACAATAACGTCCTTCGAGATGGGTCGCATGCTGGTATGGGATGCAACCGTTACTGACTCATTAGCCCCCTCAATGGTCAGTGCGGGAGCGGAACATGCTGGACACGCGTCTATGTTGGCGGAAGCAAACAAGTGCAGAAAGTATGCCAGTATCACTCACCCCCACCACTTTCGTCCACTGGCATTCGAGACATTAGGGGGACCTGGCCCGAAGACGCACAAACTTATTCAACGTGTCGGCAAGGCGCTCAATCGTTCGACAGGGGACCATAGAGCTGTAGAGTACTTGCACCAGAGAATATCGCTGGACATTCAGCGGGGTAACGCCGCCTCTGTGCGTGGAACTCTGCTAGACTGGACACGCCCGAACCTGGAGGATATGTGACGTTTCCACTTGATTTATCTGGTGTACACGTTCATAAGGATACAATTGTTGCCTCTTGCATATAAGCAAATAAAATCATTGTAGAATTAAAAAAAAAATAGATATATATATATATATATATATATATATATATATATATATATATATTTATATAGTAACATCGTCTCTGACCGGCTTGTTGCCACTGCACTTCCCTTAGCGTTGGGGTTTGTTCCATCCTTCGAAGTATATAAATAAAGTAATTGAAAGTATTGTCGCTTAAAAAAAAAAGTTTAAAAAATATTAAGTAAGTAGTGTTGGTGAGAGGTTGGTTCCTTGTGATTTTTTTGAAATTTGAGCTGAGGAGTATTTTATTGAGATTTTTATTTAAGAAATTAAATGCTTTTTCAACATCTACAATGATACCACCAGCAACTATTGTGAAGATGTAAGCGAATATGATTGTTAATAATTGATTTAAGTCATTAGATAGAAATGGAACGAAACTAATTAGTCGATACTTTGTTGTGTCATTTTTATCTCCTTGTTCAAATAATGGCCCAATTGTGCATATTTTAATTCTACTGAGCATACGTTTTGTATAAAGTCAATGGATGAAAGTGGCTGCCAAAATATTTGATATGTAGATCATGTATTGCTTGTTGAACTTGCAGAGAATATGTGCTTAGCAACCATCCAGTTTGCTATGAGTTTATTTAATTTAAAGTATAATTGCCAGGGGGTAAGTTTGCTGGGTGTACATTTTTCAGTGGAAACATCTTAGACATGTGCGCTCATTTGTTTTATTTTACAAATATATTCGGTTATATTTACTTCATGTGTACTGTATAATCCAGTAAAATCCATTGTTGCAAAAATGCTGGTACGTGTTTCTTTCATTTAAACAGTAATTCCGCCTTTCTCAAAGTGAAGTGATGTCAAATTTTTCCGTATAGAATTATTTTTGGTTTTGAGCACAGGTTTTTTTTTATATTTTTGAAAGTTCTTTTAGCTGTAACATATAAGAATTATTATAATAATGTTTGGCTTTATTTGCCAATCTGTCGTTGTATCATTTGTACGAATTCCAAATCAAAGCACTGATCGGTAGTTTGAGCGCTTTTTTGGTTTCATTTGTTTGATCTGAATCGGAAAATATTCCTCATACAGATTGTTTAGTTAACAGCTAAACGTAGAAAAGTTCGTCTGCGCGCAGCCACTGGTTATTATGGTTACTATGTCTGACTACGGCGTGGTTGTTACTGTGTGCTGAATTTGACAATTGCTTTTCTTAAAGTTGCGTCGTGGTTCATTTATAGTCTGCATTCTCGCACGTCGTGGACCTTCCAGTCCAGCAAATGCATAAAACTGGCCAATGATCAAGCATGAGAACGTCCACTGCGCCATATATTATTTTGCCCAATATTCCGTCGGTTTCGGAGGAAAATATTGTCTAGACAACTACCATCGTCAATATTGCAAAATATAGTTTTTAGGAGTAGACGGAGACCATGCGGCCTAACGCAAAAAAAAGGAATTCTGATGTTTTGTAATATGATGTCAACATGCCGATATTGTATTTCTATCGTATAATTGGTAAGATGTCTGTTAGGGTAAATGATGATTTATGGATGATGATGAGATCCGATGGTATATTACATTGGCCCTGAGATTGCATCTTCATCTAGTCACGGTTTTGACAAGTTCGTAAATGCTGTCAATTAATTTTTGTTGTTGGAGCAAAAATTACATTTCTTACGTTTTTCTAAAGCAAATTCGTTATGTCACCACAGGTCTGTTTTATTACAAAATATATTTTTTCCATACAGGTGACGCCTATACATGGATACTACAATATTTTTCTGGGTATACGAATCCAACAAACAGATATGGTAGATTGACTACGGAAATTATCAAGTAAAGTGTACCTTGAAACGTACTCTTTTTACAGTTGTACACAGAGTTTCGTGTTTTAAATGACGAATAAGCGCATGATTCTACGAGTCGCGTGCTCCCAATATCAGTTACGTATAAACTGCAGAGGGTAGTAATTATCAGTACCTCTAGTCCGTAACCAGATTTTCTTAACTTAGTAAGTGTTTTCCTTTGGAGTGTGTAATTATATGCAGGACTGATGTGGCCAAAATACAGTACAGCTCCCTCTTCAGCAGATAACTTCAGCTCACCAGACTCGGATCATTTCACAGACATGGTTCGAGTTTCCTAAAACATCGCCTCTTATGACTCCCACAGCAACATTTCTACGCGAACTTATAAAACGAATGAGAGAAGTCACGGAGGAATTATAAGAATGCAAATATCTAGGAGAGTAGCTGCTTCTTGGAATGTACAGCGGAAGTTCATCGAAACGCAGGGACGTAGGTTCGATGCGTTGACAACAAACACACACAAACATAACTCCAAACTGACAATAATGTCAATCCCGACGAGGGTTCAAGGAGCAGAAGGCCGCCCCGTTCGTCAAACCCAGCAGAGGGCTGAGAAAGTCTTTAGTCAACCTCGACTTTCCAAACGCCCTTGACTTGCCTCGTCTAAAAACTTTCTCAATGCTGTGAGAAAATCGATACCCGCTATTTACCAAGGTATATACCAGACGTTTAGGCTGCCCGCTAATCTACTGTGGCAAGGGAAAACGCTCAAGTGTGGGGTACAACAAGGCGACTCGCGTGGGCCTGCTCTTTTCTGTATCGCTATTGCTGAGCTACAGGCGAAGCTTCCATCGAAGTGCCGACCGTGGTAGCTTGGTGACGTAATGTTGGCAGGAGAACTGGCGACGATTCAAGTTGACATCAACGCGATGCAGACATTTCAAGAGCGTTCTGGACAAATGCGAGCCTTTTTTAAATTTCGGGGGAACACCGCGACAAGTCTATTTTGACCTTGCTGGTAAGGCTGTCCGATACTCTATTAGAAACCGAGGATAATATCGAACTTCTGAGAGTTTTCTATATTCCGATGCGGCGCCGGATGGTGAACTTCGCAAACAACGTGTTAAAGTCAACTGATTTGTGCAGCAGGCTTAAAACTCTGGATGCCTATCCCGCCTTATGCCCTTTGCGCCAAAGTTTCTCCACCCCTAAGGTATTTTCTGCGCTGTTTAGCTGCTTTTAAAAGAATCGACCTCCTCGAGAGTTTCAATAGAATTTTGCGCACGAGAATACAACAGTTACTCAATGCTTGCTTGGGATATGCATACTGAGCATGCATCACTTCCTGGGAGGCTGGGGGCTTAGGAATTTGCAGTGCTAAGGATTTGTTATTACTATGTTACTTGGGATCCTCGAGAACTTTAAAATATTTATTAATTTCTACTGGGACCTTCGATGATGCCCTGGAGGAATTCCGAGCTGGTTAACGAGAGCCTTAAGATCAAAGAACTCAGGGAGCGCTTATTTACTATCTCACAAGAGCACCTGGTAAGGAAGAGCAAAATGCACTTTTAAAACAAACTCTAGATTTAAAAGGAAAAGCTCGCCTTAGAGCTCCAGTAGACGGGAAGTAGCTACAAGCCCGTCCCTCGCCGCAACTGGGGACGATGTTGGACTATAATTCACTCCGCATCGTCTCGGGTCTGCGGTCCGGGGAAGCTGTTTGCGCAGAGCACAGCTGTAGTCTATATCGGGACAAAGTTACCGCCACAGCGGAACACGAGCTGTCCTGGCGGTTCATTAACTGTCGTTATACAAGACATTCCCCATCAAAGATGTCGTACACCGTCTCTGCAGGGCGCCCACCAGTTTTTTTTATTTCAGTTTATATTTATTTAATTCTTGTAGTTAAAGCGATTTCCCTCGGCATAGGTAGTTTTTGTTGATGGCAGCCGTTAACTGGCCCACGAAAAACACGATCCCGTAGAAATGATGCAATATAGAGGATAATCCGATTTTCGCCTACACTGTATTTGTTGGAGCTTACAATGCGTGGTAGGTTGCGTAGGCAGATCGATCGTCGAAGCAGACGCAATCAAATGCTTCCCCTTTGTCTAGTCGGAAAATCGTTTGTGTTTCATTGCGTTTTTTCGGGTATCTAACGAAAGCACTATTTGAGCTAGTCGCCTTCCAGCGCCAAGACATTCAGTTGTGGTCACTCGTCAATTATTTTTTGCACTCTGCGTTACTTGCTGGGTTATCGTGAGTTGTTTTTATTATCACATATGCACTCTATATGTCGTAATTAAACTTTACGTATGAGGGGTGTTTAAATAAAAAGGAAGGAAACCACACTGTGGGCATAATTGAGGTCTTTATTCAAAAGCAGTCACCAAACACCTGAGCAAAACTATCCCACGAGCCCAAAGATTCCCTGGTCCCAGAATTCCTGTGGCTGTAACCAGGGCCAACTCTTCACTATGACCTTCCGTTCGTTGTCCGAGTTAAAGCGCCTCCCTTGTTGACCGAAATATGTTTTTTAGAGAACCAACCTGATAGAGGGTCGCAGGGCGACCTGTCATCTGCTCTTGATGGAGTTCCGTAGGCTACGGAGTGTCTCACGCTACACGTCACTATCAATGGTTTTTCCGGGCCGAGGAATTCTATGAGTATTGGACCTCGGACATGAAAACAACGGTAAGTATCCCACCTCGCCTGCTGAGGATACAGCTTTGATTTCTGTAGAGCGAGGGGACGATCCAATTTATCTCTGGCTCGAAGTGATAGCACTATCTCCCAAAAAAGCGGGGCTTGTATAATATCCGGAACAGGTGCTGCAGTGCTAGCCCCATATGCAGTTCAGTTTGTGGTTTGTTGAGCTTCTTCGGAACCCGCTGCGCGCACATCCTCCGGTAACCAAATACGTCGTACACAATTGTTCATATTGTTCCAACGTTGGCCCCCACCACCACTGCCAACATTGTGGCAGCATTGTGACACACCGATTACTTCTGACCAGGTCGTTCACCTTGCCGATGAGTTTGGCCGCGTATTAAATCGTCGTTTGAGGAACTATCCTGCTCTGGACCTGTTTCTTCATTTCTCCGTGATATATATATATATACATATATATATATATATATATATATATATATGTCACACGCAAATACTGCATAGCTCTTAATAGCAGTGCGCTATCAAACATTTTCGTTACTTTTTTCTAAAACTCGCTTTTATCATTTGTTTTTTCAGTTGCATACGCATCTTATACTCTCGCTTGGGTTTCAACTGGTTGGAGATAAGTGATGAAGCACTGAAGATTAGGGGGCTATCAGTCGTGTTCAACGCTTGCATAGCATGGCTCTCGTTGACCGTTTTGCCTAGGCAGGGGAGGTTAATTGTGACCGATGCGCCTCTGAGTGGTAGGGGCGTAGATTGGCCACTGCGGCGCTTAACTGCGCTTTGTCTGCTTCGGCTAAATCTCAAGTAAGTGCAGCAACAGAGATTCTTCTTTCAAAACTTCTGTGGCACAAATGCGTAGTGTTTCGTATTTTGTTCCACATCAAGGTATATTTACAACACTAGCAGAACAGATGACAGCATATAATATAAAACATGCTTGATCGAGCTGAATCTTTTCTTTATGTGTCTTAGGTTCTAGTACTTTGTATGCTATGTCAAACTGTTCTAATATCGTTCGGTGTTACCACTAGCAGAATCTGTCGTCTTCGTTTAACAGGCACATATTCCTACTCTTTTCATGACCGATAAGTGAACACGGGCTTTTTTTTATAGACAAGGTTGTGCCAGCTAGCAGTACATTGTCGTTAATAACATATTTTTTATGTTTTGAATCAATTGCTTCACCTACCTCGCATACCTGTGATAGAAGAACAACGTGGGTGAAAGAATAGTTTACTTTACCAGCGAACTACGCGGAAAACGCAGGAAGCCCGACTTTAGGCGCAACAATTCGTTTTGTAAAAAGGCTATGATGTCTTAATATGAAGGACGGCGTTCGAAATTTGTTGTTGAACTAGTACCCAAACGTGGCCGGAGCTGCGTGAGAATGATTGCCGCATGTTTAGAAGAGGTTCACACTATAGTAAGTAACACTTCTTCAACTGCAGGGAAATACTTTGGAAAGAGAAAGGCACAAATTAAATAACCAAAAAAACACGCTCCTGCAAATGTTGTTGTTTTCATTGTGGGATTCAACGTGGGATACTTGAGAGCGATGTTACTGCCCTATTTACGCTCAACAACCACAGATACGTTCTCCGTTGATATAGGCCAGATGTTTTTACGGGACAAACAGGTAATCAAAGGCGACTGCGATGCAGCTCGGACTGTCTGGGACAGTTCGGCTATGTTTTTTGGTGCGTTGCTTGTAAGCTACTTACCATTTGTAATTACACAGGAGGGAGCAAAATCGATAGTCAAATATCGGGCATGACCTACTCGGCTGAGTCCGCTCTGAGTGAGGCATTGTGCCGGCTATGTTCCTCCAGAGCAGAATTCGGCAGGACTCAGTTAACAGCTTGCAGCCAGTCTGCAAATAAGCTGAGGTAACTCTCTAAGCGACAACCTATACTTGTCTTAGATTTATATATATATATATATATATATATATGCTTGTCTTAGATTTATATATATATATATATATATATATTACACTGCAAAATATGCGCTACGTCCCTAAAGTACGGCGCGCACTTATTCAGGAAATAACTAACCTCGTTAACTGCGCGTTGTTCGTGCTACTTCACTATCTGTTTTAAGCCACAATAATTGAGCCGCATGTTGTTGTATATATAAAAAGTGCGTCGACAAATGATTTAATGTAGGCATATACTGTCGGCCCTGCGATTGAATATTATTCAAGGTGTGTATTTACAAAACGTTACCAAGAGCGTCCCGTCGACAGCGTGAAACGAACTGACGGTCTACACAGGGCACACGGCAAAGAAGCACGTTATAATAGCACTGTGTTTTTTCCATTCGCTTTAAGGTTTAACGGTGGAAGCCGCGGTGGATCAAATGATCAAAGTGTCTCGACAATGTTTCTACGTTTGGGTGGCGCTATTCGTATGGCTGGCGTACCCGGTCGAGCCACAGGCTCGCATTATCTGTCAGGGCAATCAGATCATCACAAATATTATGTACCGGGCTAGGGACGTCTGGGCGCCCAGGATTGCGGCCGAATTCAACCCGCTCTATCTCAAGGTACAGGCTGGTAACATCGAAGCTTACGCGTCTTTCATGACTAAGGCATGCATTTTATTTTTAATTCAGATCTATCAACTAGCAAAATCAATCATCTATGGTATTATTCATTATAAGTTTAGCACACAGTCAATGCATGGCTTCATAACGATCACCAGAACACGTTGATAGACTTTCTTTTTCTAGGACGACTAGAAACAACAGCAACAACAACGGCAACAACAACGGATGGATGCGGCCCATGTAAAGGCTAAACGAAAATTCCAACTTAACATTTAGGTAGAAACATTTTGGTCAAGCTTGACTAGAGGCCGATTTCCTTTGTTCTTTTTTCTGACCATCTGCACAACTCTCAGAACTCGCAGTAAACAGGCGTAAAGTGAAACCTTCAACGGTCAGCTGTAAATATGATGCTCGTCATCTTCTTGTCCAAGAGTGAAAATGCGGCGACGATCGAAGTGGAAGAAGGGAATACAGTGACGAGCGATTAGCATACTGGAGAATGCAGAAGAGAATATATCAACTGTCTTTGTTGCGCTTATCACGTGGGGCTTCGAAGCGTCTCCTAGACTGTGCTACTTTACCACGACAACGGATCAGCAGGACTACAGGACTTTTATAGCAGATTCGGTCGAAGTCAAGCTGATAAAGCATACAACTTACTTACCTGATTTGGTGCAATTTCCTCCTCTTTCTGGGAGAGATTTGATAGAAATACGCGTGAGACGACCTATACGTGTACCATAATAGATGACTATCACATGTCTTCTATTATGATACATACACAAAACCCGTTATATACTCTATCGAGCCCGTTATATGGAGCATATAACGAGTTATATATTTATTTTTATTAACACCCGGGCTGGGTAAGCGTGTTTATGTGACATCAAGGATATAACAGGTTATATATCTATATAAAGAGTTTTCTAAGAAATGCTTACCGATCGAATTTCTAGGATGCCTTGGATATCGGTGTTCTCATCTTCAAGAATACACGCTTTTACAATGCAAGCAACGTGTACCTCCGAGATGAAGTCGGTAAGTGTTGGAATACCCACTGCTAGCTTCGGGTGGCGGGCTTGCTTAATTCACAATTAGATTTAATACAAATCACTGATAATATTCGTAGCTAGCACCGCCATGCCGATGTATTGGGAAAATCTGCGTATACGAGGGGCAGTACGCATCCACGCCATAGCGCAGAAGTGATGTCATGTGTAGGTGAAAAGAGAAGCGTAAATTAAATGATGTCTAACCAACCACGGTCGGCGACTTCTCCCGCTGTGTGGCTCAGACTCCCCCACGATCGGACACATCGCTCTGGCTTAGTGGCGAAGCTGTTGCCTTGCATTCGGGAAGTCGTGAGTTCAAGACCTCGACCGGCCACGGCTGGGGAGTTAAAAACACGCACACAAATGCATGTGACTTGCCAGCAATTGTGTTCAGGGTCATATCAGAAAATATACTAGTTGGTGATAAACAATTATATAGAGATACATGCGATAGTTGGTGATCTTTTGGCAAAAGGTCAAACGGCAAGCATGTCCCAACGAAAGCATGTGACTTCTACAGCCATAACATTCTGTGCAACCATACAGCTCGTTTAGAGAGAGCCGATGTCTAAAATATGCGTATGTGTATATGTATATACGAGGTGTGTTCAAAAAGTATCGCGACTTTTGAATTTTCGCGGGTTACGTATATTCGAATTTCGATTTTTTGTGGCGTTATGTTGGTACTCATGTCTCTCACTTATGCCGACAAGCTCGGCCATTTTGAATGTTCACTTAATTGTTGACAGCTGCTTTGCTTGCACGTGTTTTGGATCGTCTTCGATTTTTACCTATTCAAAAAAATGGATCAAAGAACCTGTATCAAATTTTGTGTGAAAAACGAAATTAAGTGCGCGGATGCATTCAGAATGTTGACATACGGAGAAGCTACCTTGGACCGAAGCAACGTTTATCGGTGGTACAAAATGTTCTCAGAAGGCCGAGAAGATGTGAACGACGAAGAGCGTGCCGGACGCCCGAGCACTTCAACAACAGACGAAAAAATTAATGAAGTGGAGAAAATGGTATTGGCCAATCGTCGAATCACCGTTAGAGAAGTTGCTGAGGACCTAAACATATCGATTGGCTCGTGCCATTCGATTTTTATCAATGATTTGGGCATGAGACGGGTCGCCGCGAAATTCGTACCAAAATTGCTCAATTGCGTCCAAAAACAGCATCGCATGAACATTGCTAATGAGATGTTGGACTCTGTCCGCGACGACCCAAATTTGCTCCAGAGGGTCATAACTGGTGACGAATCGTGGGTTTATGGTTATGACGTGGAAACCAAAGCTCAATCATCTCAATGGAAGCTGCCGCACGAACCAAGACCGAAAAAAGCGCGCCAAGTTCGGTCGAATGTGAAAGTTTTGCTGACAGTTTTCTTCGATTGCAGGGGCGTGGTGCATCATGAGTTCTTGCCACAGGGTAGAACGGTCAATAAGGAATATTACCTGCAAGTTATGCGCAATTTGCGCGAAGCAATCCGCCAGAAACGCCCGGATTTGTGGAAGAACAAAAATTGGCCTTTGCACCACGATAACGCCCCTGCTCACACATCGTTGCTTGTGCGCGAGTTTTTGGCCAAAAACAACACACTAGGCCGCAGCCACCGTATTCCCCAGATCTGGCCCCCTGTGACTTTTTATTGTTCCCTAAACTGAAGAAGAGGCCCATGAAAGGACGACGTTACGCTACGCTTGACGAGATAAAGACGGCATCGAAGGAGGAGCTGAACAAGATAAAAAAAAATGGTTTTTTGAAGTGCTTCGAAGATTGGAAAAACCGTTGGCACAAGTGTATAATATCTCATGGCGATTACTTTGAAGGGGACAAAATAGAGATTCATGAATAAATGAATAATTTTTGAAAAAACACAAAAGTCGCGATACTTTTTGAACACATCTCGTATAGACATCTGTCTCCCTAGATGTCTTACAACGTTATCCCAAAGCGTCATTTTGAAACTTCAGCCGGCTTGGTTGTTACGACGTTCTTTTGAGAAGCTCTTATATATATATATATATATATTTATTTATATCTATCTATATATATATATTGAATATGTGATGTTATTAAAAATCTATACTTTCAGAAGTTAACTGTACAGACAGCTTCTATATTCAACTGCTGTTCCACGTTGGGGTGTTCAATCCTATGATAGTGTTCGACTGGCACGTCTTACTTTATCCAAGTCAGGTAAGGTAATAGTGTAAAGCTTTCTACAATTGTATCCGTTACATTTGATAGCATGCGCATTATTATTAAAATATATTTCTTATTTTCATGTGCTAGCAAATTGAAAGTCTTAAACTGTGGTTTCCATTTGGCCCTACCCTTGATTACCGGTGTCTCATCGCGTCTATTATGGCATAATTCCTTGCATACGGCGAGAAATAGCAGCTGCCCGAATTGCCGCGATTTGAAATAAGTTCACGTTGTGTCCTCTATCCCACTTGCAGCTGTCATGATAAATCGATCTCAGCCTGTGCTTAAAGTGTCCACAGTCTCCATATCTAATAGAACCAAATAATATCTATCTGTTAGACTAGAGCATTTGCGTCCGTTTATTCACATATTTTTATAAGCAGGACGGGGCTACTAAACAAGACAGAGGTGCACCTCATGCCAGAAATTTTCTGTGATCTAGAGGGGTGTTCCGAGTTTTTTGAGTTTCAATGCCGCCGGAATTGTTACTACCCATTCCGTAACTGCTCTTCGCTAAAAGGATTGCCTAAGGCTCACAAACTGCATATTTTTTGGTTTGCATACTTCTCCAGGTTATTACATGGCATTTCATGTTATTGCATAATCTTCCATTATTCATATTACTCCGCAATTGATTGTGTCACTTTCTCGTTCATACTTTGTCTTAACAAATGAATTTAATACATACAACCTTGGGTATATTAAGTCACATCTTGTGTGACTCTTAAACATGTGTGAAGTTGTGTGTGTAGTTGAGGCCACAAAGTACGACTCTAAACTGCCAAATATGGTGTCATAGCAATTTGATGTCACGAAAGAGTGCCCCTTAAATCGGCAATGTCCGTGAAAGTAGGAGACTTCCCTTCGGTACCTAAATTAACGCACGTTCACTTCACTAATCAGAGACTATAGTTATCGTGCTAGTTTACTAGCGGCGATTGGGGGAAAGCCCACATGAAGCGGACGGGTAAGCCAGCTGCAGTTACAAACTTCTAATTTATTTCAACTCTTCGAAGAGCTCCCCTACTCATTTTCTTGAATATTTGTTCCAACCAATTTTAATGGAGCTAATTTCGTTTTGCTTTCCTGAGAATGTAGGCTCTTCTATGGATTCTGTTTAATACTGTTTTCGTCTAATGTTGATCTTCGGCCGCCATTCCATCTCGTCGTTAGGTCTTCTCTCCACTCGTTTTTCTATCTCATCATACCCTTCACAGGTCTAATACTTGGCTTTCATTTGAACTTATGCACGAGGGTGGTAATGTCAGACTTAGGTCACGGCCATCCTCCCCAAAACGCCATTTCCGGTAAGTCCTCAAATTATGGACGTGAGAAGATTGTGTGGGTCACGTCCGCCTCGCCTGTGTCGCACATGATGCACTTAGCGTCCGGGGTCTTACCTTTCATATGCAGGTATTGTTGGAAGCACGCGTGTCCCGCAAAACCCTGCATCAGATAGTATGTGACGTCGCCATGCTCTCTGTTGAACCATCTCTCAAGACTGGATATAACCTGACAAGTCCAGGCGCCTGGTACGTCTACTGATGTCCTAGTCCATTCCTCGTGCCATTCTCTAGGCGTCTGTCTTCTTAGTTTTCGTACGGTTCTGTTTCCTCCGTGTTCGCCCTTCGATCATCGTGGGCTACGGTATCAGCCTTGCTATCGCGGTAATGGTCGTTGATATTATTGTTCTGTGGTGCTGGCGATTTGCATTGTCAGTTTTCTTTGCGCTTTCGTTAATTTTTCGTATTTCTCTTCTGTTTCGTGGCGTTTGGTCTCCATGTTGGAGTGACGTACCGGACGGTAGACTCCGCTACCGAGACGAGAAGTCTTCTCTTGCCGCCAGTTACTCTGCATGTCCTCGGCAATGTCTCGGCCAGGCTATTTGCTAGCTTTTCTGCATTCGCGGTTACCTTGTTATTGTGCAAGCTACTTAAGAGGGCCGTGCGTATAGTTACATGCAGACCTTATTGGGCGGATCTGTTGATCTTCCGTTCAGTGTTAAGCGGATGTCTGCGTGACTTCTGCAGACTTCCTGCCGTGAGTACCGCCTTGCTTTTTTCGGGCGTTAGCTCGAGGCCGTGCCCTATTTTATATATATATATATATATATATATATGCAATGTTGAGCGCTATGAGTCTTATTCAGAAGGCGGAGTGGTGTTCCGGTGTAAAACTTAAGGAACACCAGCACCAATCAATATATCTATGAAGTTGGCATGAAAGCTGCTTATATGCTTCTTGTTCTAAAGGAACTGCAGAAAATGCTTGCTGTCTCCCTTAGGACCTGAGTGGAGATTTCGTTTTTATTATCTTCGACGTGAGTGTACTTTTGCATAGAGTGCCCGTACTGGAGCTAGGATGTTTTCAATCTCCGTCGATTGTCAGGATGTCTTGATTCCGTAAGAAGGTAGCCTAACCTTCCTTAAGGTGTTGCAATGCATCTTGCAGTTTGGAGAATTGGCTCGAAAGTAGCTCAATTAGGCGGTTATCTTTATCGGACCTTTGTAATAGCAATAAAACTCTTGTTGGAGCCTTGTCTCTCAGAAATTTACCTTACTGAAATTTGTGGCAGCACAGGCACGCGCATGTCATTTCCTTTGCGTGAGGTCTGTGGACTATTTTTTGGTTGGTTCCTTATAGAGAAGGAAGTCTTGCATCTCTGCAGCTATGTATTTTTCTTCTGGGAGAATAAGACGAAGCTCTGAGAGTGAGTCGTTTTTTGTCTCCATGGACTGTCCGTTTGTTCTTGTTGGGGTAAAACCGACGTCACGGATTCTACGGGGGCTTGACTAGCTTTTTTATTTAAGAGCCACATTTTGTGTGTCTATAGCTTCATCCCCCAGTGTTGCTTCGTATGTGAGAGGGGGGGGGGGGTAGCTTTGGTATCATCCATGAGGGTCAAGACTCAATCCGAGTCAGCGCTTGGAAGTACGAATTAAAAATTTGTGACCCGAGGAACTATTGCTGTCACGTTTGCTCCAGGCAGAAATTAGAACCCAGCATGTGCTGAGCTAAGGAAAGAGGGGCTTTAAGCCAGTCTCCGCTAAGAGGATCTTATGTTGCAAAAATAGGGGCGCGGTCTCTTGGGTGTCTAAAAGGTTTTAGAAGATCATGGCCAACTTTGTGCTTTTCATTTTCAAGTGTAGTCTATAAGGATTGTAAGGCATTCTGTAAAGAAGTATGCCATTCAACGATTATTATTAAATATGTAAAGACGGAATTGGAAGAGAGAGCTCCCGAAGCGAATTCGAGGCTGAATGGTGGTGCTTGAATTGGTGAGAATCGAGCTCTTTGCACGGTTGAGTTTAACGAACCGAGAATGTACTGGTATAGATGAAGAATACAGGGTGGTCCGGAAAAACCGCAATAGCATGTCAATAAAAAGACTAATTAAATAAAAACGACTGATTGTCTGTTTGTGGATGCATGCTAATGAGCCGTGAACGATTTACAAAGGCGCCTATTATTTCTAGGTTGTCTGTATCGGTCTGTATTATACTGGGGAGCACGTCCGTGATTATTCGGGTAGCTTCCTTTCAATATTGGAATGAACCACTGATAGCGACAACGCCATATTTCGATGCATTTGGTGATTAACCTCTTTTTTGCTATACATTTTAGGACTTGATTTAAGTTTGCCACAACCCCAAAAAGGTGGCCCACTTTGAGACCGTAACGTCGTCTAAGTACCACGCATGAAATAAATATTCTGTGTTATTATAAACCGTATAATATAAATCGTCATTTAACATCTGACTTGCCTAAACTTAATGGGAACGGTCATTTTCGGTATGGCATTAAAAGTGTGACAGAAGTGCAACTTGATCAGTGCCAAATCTTCTGTTTCTAAGAGGGCAGGTGTAGCCTGCACTGCAGCCTCTGCGACACCTTTTACGGCTACTCTGATCTGATAATATGAATGTTACATGTAAGACAGATAGAAGCTTATTTTCTTTAAGGGTACGCCGCGTATTAGACATACAGAATATATACATTTTTTTATACTAGGCAAGTAAGACTTCATTTTATTTAACTCGTAACGGGGTTAACAATTGTCCCCTAGCGAACGTGACGACAAACTACATCAGCCCTTGGTCCAGGCCTGGTGTAGACCACCTGGACAAGGTGCCAAGCACCGCCGTGCCGTTTCCACGTTGTATATCCAATGATAGCCTTGGCCAAAAAAATCACCTGCGCGTGGGTCCCCCGTAGCCAATCTGAGACACTTGCATATCTTAGTAATAACTCCCTCAGTAATTTTACCTGGGCCCCCTAAGGTCTCAAAGGCAAAAGGTCGAAAGTCCATAGAGTCTCCAATATGTGCATACTTCCGACACTTATTTCTTTCCGCATGCGAAACAGCATAACCAGCCTGGGTAGCGCCGTGACTGACCATTGAAGGTGCTAAAGAGTCATGTTTTTTTTTATTTCTACTGCGTTACTCGTAAGTATGCTCGTCCAGAGCTCGTTTTGATGGAAAAATAGCTTGGTTAAATTTCATTATTAGTATTACTGCTAGTGATGATACTGTCTTAACCTAATTAAATTATCAGAAGCTTCGTCATATGATGTGCTTGTCCAGATCGGCACGGTTATTGTGGAGTTCGACGACATATTCGGCGACGTCCGACTGCAGTTTGCGCGTGTTCGTAACGAATCGGTGAAGGCATCCGTTAATTACGTGAAGTTGATTACAGCCGCTAACCAGCGGCTCACGTTTCGCGGACTCGGGCCAATCGGCGCCGCCCTGGGAACATCGCTCAACGCATTCCATCGTATTCATTCACGTACGATATTCATCATCATGGAGAACGTCATACGCAACGTCCTAGCGAATTTCTTCGATAATTACCAGCTACCCATATAGGGCGGCGGGATAAAGAATAAGTTACCCATAGGAGCGGAATTGCACATCCTGCGCATACCGGCTGCGTGATAGATAAAGATTTGGGAGGAGGCGGTACAGTATGGTATCTATCGGCAACGGGTAGACAGCAGACAACCCAGCCATAGTCGACACAAAGTGATAGTGGCGCTTCTGTGTGATCTCTAGATCTGGTTCAAGGTTCAGTCTGCTTCTATAATAATAAACTGAGCGCGTGATGACAGTAGTGCATCTGCTACGTAAACCCACATTCGTGCAGTTCTATGCTGAAGCTACAGCATGATTCTCTCCAACAGTTATTCTATATATAGATATTTTATATATGTACAGACATATTGTTTATTTTGCAATAACTTTAAGCATTTCAGGATGGTACATAATCATATAATCGTCACTATATACGTATTGAAAACTTCAGCGATTGTCCCACCGGACGAAAAGTGCAAAGACCTCTGATGTGTCTGGCAGCTCGCTCCGTGGTATTTAGCGCACATCTGCGAACAGAACCGGCAACGACATTGATCGCCAATTTGGTGAAATTATTGGGCCGAACATACAAAGTGATGGCAGCCATGCACAATGTGCCTTGTGTACACCCGACTAGTGCATGCCATTCCATCTCAAAGCCCCCTGGCGAGGTACAAATAGCTAACTGCGCTACCTCTGCCGGGGCCTCGGTCACTTTTACCGAGTTAATCTAGAATTCAGTTCAGAACTAATATACGCTATGCTAGTAATACTACGAGACACAGCTATATAAGAGCCCCACCCGCGCCTCCCATGACGGAATATAGTTGTGCTAAATTATTTTCGCAAAAATTTAGTTTTCCGGGGGTAAGTCCATGAGTCGACTCATAGAGAAGTGCGCATTAATGGTGGTACGGCAATTGTATACAGGCGGTGTTGCTGATAAGCTACCAAAATGACACAATTACCCAGTTTAGTATGCTCGAAACAGTTGAATTTATGCCTATTTTGCCTAATAATACTATCCGATCACGAGCATCTAACGGGACCAGTATTCCGCTTAAATTTTCATATTTGAGCGGAACGTATGATGAAATTGCAGATCAGCATACACTCACAAAATTGCAGCTGGGTATACTGACTTGAGAAGGCACTGTTTCACAAACTGTCTGTAGCTAAGCGCCCGTCCGAGCCTAGCAGGGCAGTTACAAAATGACGCTGCTTATCGAATGCCGTGCGTCAGCGCCACTCACCACTGTTACACGACAGGCACTAAGGGGAGTTAGCTTTCACTGCCCGTGACAGATTGCGCTTGAAAGTGCCGTAACCTGCGAGCAACTGCGCTGGGAGATATGGGAGGCAGTTGAGTTGACTGAAGTTCAGACTTGCAAATCTGGTATCACGAACCTAGTCTAGTGCTCAGGTTGACTAGTGTTAGAACTACGAGGTAAATGAAACATTCTTTTTGCTGTGTTTGAAGACTTCAGGGCGGCATTCGATACAGCGTCAGAAACGACAATCCTCTCCTCGAGAAGTTAGCGGTATGTGGTGTTTCAACTGAAAAGACACCGCCTGTCGCTAGATGTGCAATAGTAGAGGCCACAGCGTAGCCAAGATCGACCGCGTTCCTCCGACAGAGGATGCCATGAGAGTTACAGAGAGGCAACGCCAAGACGATGTTGCGTGGCCACCGGCACTCGAGCAATGACATTATAAGCAACATTTTATATGTTATATAATATATTAGTCATTGTAACACATGTACATTATGATAATAATAATAAACCCTTGTTCAAAAAAGATTACTATTATAAAATACTTACGTGATTGAATACACACCGTGGATACACGCGAAGGCGAGTTTCTGAAGCAGCTACTTTCATTGACAGTTTGCAGGGGAAATGCCGTCGATATTAGGTTGCGATGGGCTGATAAGAGGTAGAGGAAAACTATAAAAAAACAAGGACACACATTCACACTTCACAATTGTATGGCTCTAATACATAATTAATAATCGTTTGCGGAGACGTCGTCCGGCCAGACGGGCGCCACGGGCTGTCCTGTATCGTCAGCGCAGGTAGGCGAGCAACACACCAAGCCTTGAATGAAACATTCAGGAGAGCTCTACGGTCCAGTGGTCTACCGTGCATTCTGGAACCCGTCGGACTAGACAGGAAGGGCGGGAGGAGACCTGACGGTCTGACCCTAACCCCGTTAGAGAGCGGATGCATGCTGCTTTGGGACGCGTCAGTTACTGACTCATGTGGTCAGTGCTAGCGCGGCCCGGGCTGGTCATGCTTCGGCTTTCGCCGAGGCAGGCAAGGTTAGAAAGTACCAGAACATTGGGTACCCGTACGGGTTTTACCCACTTGCCTTCAAGACCCTTGGCGGGCCGGGTCCGTTCACTCGCATTTTGCTACAGAAGGTCGGGAAACGGCTAATTCTAGCCAGCGGAGATAAGCGAGCGGGTGATTTCCTCAGACTGCGCCTGTCGCTGGATGTGCAACGCGACAATGCATGTATGTAATGGTGCACACGTTTGCAGGGATGCAATGTTATGTTCCAACCGTGAATGATTTAATACATTAAATCTATATATATATATATATATATATATATATATATATATATATATATATATATATATATAGATTTAATACATTAAATCTATATATATATATATATATATATATATAGAAAATATTGTGATGATTTATTAATCATTTACAATACGTTTGCACACTCGGCAGTGCTCGCCTTAATAAAAATGGTGGTAAAAAGGTGTCACGTAAAGTTAAGAGTCAGTTGTCCGTGCCCTTGCTTGATGGTAGCCCCCGCTCTTATGGACCCGGTGCGAGCGGTATATCCTCAAGGTTCTTTGCAGAGTTAAAACGGTGAGATCCATGAGATTCCTCTTCGTGACGCCGAGCCCCAAGAGCGTCCTCGCAGATTCGGAGTCCCATACACCACTCATAGAGATAGTGATGGATCCGAATCTGCGAGGTTTTTGCGGGTCGGGGAGCGCCGCTCTTAGGAACTCGACGTCATATTTGGTGATCTTGTCTTGCCGTGCTTTTGCCAGGTCCCGGTTTGGGCCGCAAACCTCGGCATCTAAAACCCAGACCTCGGTAGGTGTTGTTATTACGAGGTCGGGCTTTAGATCCGGTGCGCCCGGTCGACGGAATACTCGCTCACGAACCACCTCATGACCCCTTTCGCGGAGAAGACGCGCCACGCGATCACAGGCGTCGTCATGTCTCTTTATGGTTTGTTTGTGTGTTGTATCGCACATCTGAGTGACATGAGCCAACGTCTCAGGCGCATGACACCCGTGCCTACAACGTTTGTTGTAGCCCGGGCGTCCCCTGGCCAATCTGGCACGCGTTGGTAGTGCGTTGATCCTGAGCTTTAGTAGGTTTAAATACTCCTTACCAGATAGGTAGGGCAAACCCTTAATCCAGTAATGTACAAAGGGCGTTTCGTGTGCTTTTTTAAAATGTGCCCCATCGAACGTGTTGTGTAGTTGTTGAGACCAGTAATCGGTCTCTTGTGTAGCGGTCTCAATGGTGGTTCCCAAGCGCTCGCAAAGAAGTCTTGTTTTCGCAAGATCTTTTTTAAAGTGCTCGGTGGTTGGCATCCATTGGACCCCAAGGTGCGTGGAGTGTTGTAGTGCTGTCATGCGGGAGAGGCGGAGTCTGGGAATGAATGTTTGGAGGCAGGGGATGTCCAGACCGCCGTGTGCTGTGTGCGTGTACAGGTAGGCGTTCGGCACCGAGTTTTCGAGCTTAAGCCATTTCGATTTAACAACCTTTCTGATCTCTTTATCTAGGTCGCTAAGGAGTCCGTAAGATGGTCTGGGACCGGAGACCAGTTTATATAGGAGACGGGGAATGAGAAAGTATTTCAAAAATATGAGTCTTTGGTGGGGTTTAAGGGGAGCTATCGTGAGTCTGTTGAGTAAATTAAGGAGTATATCCTTGATGGAGTCAACTCTGCCATTGCTGTCAAAATCGACTCCAAGATATCTCCATCGATCGCTCATACCTTTAGCTGGCAATTGCCGATCTCCAACGTTAAATTCTGGTACGGTATTGATAAAACCTTTACCTTCCTTTCTATTAAATAGGTGGGAGATAGTAAAGCTTTTATTAGTATTAATTTCAAGGCCTCGGGATTTCAAAAGTGGGTCCGCAATATTAAGGAGCCGTTGGAGAGTGGATTTCGTGGAGGCTAGGAGAATGAGATCATCCGCAAAGGCTAAGCCTATAAGGCGGAAGTCATCAGTAAGTTGGTACCCGATATTAGTTTAGTCTAATTTTGAAAGAATGTCGTCGAAAACTAGATTAAATAAAAGGGGGGACAGAGGATCTCCCTGTTGGCCGAAACACCCCTAGTTGGCCGAAATGTGCGACATTCTTGTCCAAATTCTATGAGAGTTTTAGATGAGAGGTACAAGCGTTCGATATAATTAATGAATACCTCCGGGTATCCGCGAGTCCGGAGCGACCACAGGACGGAGTCATGACTCACCATGTCGAACGCCTTACGGAGGTCGATTGAGGCGAGTCTGAGCTCACGTCCTGCAAACTTGGCATCGTTAAGGATACCATCCAGAACCGCAAGATTCTCGAAGGTACCATTATAGGGGAGAAACGCTCGCTGGATTGGGACAAGCTTAATAGAGTTCTGGAGGCGTCTAGAGAGAATTTTGTTAAGCGTTCGTTGTAAGTATGAACTAATAGATAGGGGTCGCAGATCGCTTGGGGATGTGGCATTGTTAATTTTAGGGATGAACGCTAAGCGAGCAGTTTCATGGGCTGAGGCAATATCGCTAATTAATAGTATGTTAAGAATACAACAGACTACTTCTAACGGGAGTTTACGGAGGGACAAAAGACAAATCCCATCCAAGCCTAGTGCTTTAGAAGGTCCGCGGAGAGCTACGTGGGTTTCCTTTAGGGAGATAGGGAGGGAAACCTCAAAGAGATCAGAGTTGGGAGTGTATACGGGGCAAGGGAGTGGTTCAGAGGGTGGTTGTGTCATCGTGTTGGCCCAGTGTTCTACAACTTCGGTGGCCTGCATGTTGTGTATGGTGTGTTTGCCGTCCAGCACCTCATGAGCGCATTTGAATCGGTTTTAGCTAAAAAGTTTTTGAGTGGTTGCGTAGTCTTGACGTCGCTGTTGCCTTTTAGATACTGGCGCTTCAGTGGAAGGTGTTTCTCTAAAGGCACGACGTCGGACAGTGTGTGTAAAATGTTTGTTCAGAAAGTCGTTTAAGGCGACAGTGTGGTCCTCACCTGAGCAATTATATATATATATATATATATATATATATATATATATAATTGTTATTATTATTTATTTTGTCATCAAATTATTACCAGCCGGTAAGTGCACAGATTGAACTACTTATATATAGCAGTTTCCAAGGCCTCTCCCTCTCGAGAGGGTGTCAAGAATCATTCTCGCCTTGGCGCGCTGAACTTCTAAGGCGCTACCTTAGGAACGCTAGGGATCGTTTGTCCTCGTTTGACCGCTCGATGTTCTGGCAAATTGTTCATGCTATGGCTTCGTAATGGCGAGTCTTGTTCCTTTCCGCTTTGAGTGCAACGCCTCTTACCGATCACCGTATAGTTTGCATCATAGAATTAATAATCAAATTATCGAAGCTTTCTTGACACAGTTACAAAAGCGACGCTATCTTATTGATATTCTCAGTTAATACACAATGAAATAACGAGAGCCCGTGCCTAAAAAAATAAAACAGATTTTTAAACAAAATGTTCTGCGTAGATCCCTAAGAAACCCCTGACGTCATTCATCTCGTTCTGGTCACTTTTTAATTCCGGGACTAAACCGCATATAAGCCCAAAGAGTGTCAAAATATCCTTATCTAAAATGTTGAACGCTTTCTTGGTAGCGACAGTGAGCGAGTCTATGTTACCATGCCGAGACTTGTTAGACCCTCGCTCAATCACGTTCTATAGAATGTAGTCCAACGAATTTAAATCGGGACTGCTCGAGGCTATACACCATTTTCGGTTATTGCCCCGTGTTGAGAGAAGGGGAAGCAAATTACATCGAGCATGCTATTTGGCTTTCGGGACCCCAGAGAGTATTTGTCTGACTTGTATGACAAAGGAATTATACCTGAGGTCCTCGAGGACAAGCCTGCACACAGTCGTTATGGCTATGTTAAATCTGATCGAGATCAAAGGATTCTCAGGGTCTTCTTCTTTACGTTGTAGAAAACTCTTTCTGTTCTGTCATTTTCTAATCGTGCATCGTCTGAACGATTAGTTGACTGGTACCAACGAAATTTGCGAAGGTCCATCCGGTGCGGCGAGCATAAGCAATAGCTGCTCTCCGCGTATATTCCGTAGATGACGCATCACTCCTGCTATAATTAACACTTATTCGTGTTATACTGAAAATAAACTGTCGCCTGCTACCATGAACCAGATGAGCGCACTCATTGTACGACGAAGATTTGGATAAACAAAGCGCACCAATTTCGAAGAACACTATATCTGTGTATATATATATAAAAGCGCACCAATTTCAACGAAACACTATATATATATATATATATATATATATATATATACATTTGTTAAAGCATACGTATAAACATAAATACATTTATGTTCATACGTATATCTAACATTAGATTATTACTAACATTATTAGATTGCGTTTGGTGGCTATTCCTTAATAGCCACTTGACCCATAACCATTTGAAAAAGAAGACGTCAAAATTCTAACGTCGTGTGTCTTAACCAACCAAAGATGAAGGCTGTAAAAACGCAGCGAGCATTAGCGAAGCAAGTTGACGTGTCCAAGACGAATCACTTTAAATCAATTTGTGTATCACTCTGCAGACATTGAGAATTGACAGTAGAAAAAGAAGTCAAAAACTAGTAGAATTGCAAATGGTAGAAATATGTTAGTTTGCATTCAAAATTAAATTAAACACGCTACTTAAAAGTTGGTCCTTTTTCATCGACAAATCAAAGCTACTGGCAAATGTCATCGACAAAGCTACGGCGGCTTACCAGAGATCTAGACGTCCAGTTTCTCTTGTTCTTCCTTTTGGTTAGTAAAGCTGAAACGTGTCAAGGGCTGATAGGATTATTCGTCTCTCTGGATAGAAATGAACCAAGTCAGCCAAGCTAAAATGTTTATGTATGCGATGTTGACTTGATGTATTATTATTGATATCATTATTATTACTATATTGTACGTTCAAATTTGTCTGGCTTGCTTCTCGTCTGGTCGACACATAGACAAGCTATCGGAATAGAACCGCCCTGACTGCCAACCCACCATGCCCATCATTTAGACTGTAGGACAGTACATTGGCGTCTGTGCGAGGATAGACAAGTGTCCAGTGCCACCAAGGAACCGACCTACCCTGTATTTTCTTATCAGATTTATGTCAAATGCTGTCGATGAGTCACTGGTTATCACTAACGAAGACGCTTCCCAACATGCCTTTTTTGTGGTATCCCTATTGGTTGACCATCCTGATTTCGTTATATATCTATTGGTTTACTTTCGTGACTGTTTCATTATTATTATTATTTTTTTTGAGCGTTTGGGGCAAGGATGCACTCAAACTGACAAAGGAGCTTGGGAAGAAGCTCTTCGAGGCCACAGCGGAGCCAAGATCGACCGCTTTCCTTCGACAGAGAGTGTCATTAGAATTACAGAGAGGCAACGCCAAGATGATGTTGAGTGGTCACCGACACTCAAGCAATAAGAATAATATAAGCAATATTGTAGATATTATATAAGTAATATATTGATAATTGTGATAAAATAAATCCTTGTTCAAAAAAAAATATTATTATTATTATTATTATTATTATTATTATTATTATTATATAAGAAAATGACCGATGAGACGCTATACAAGGCCTCAATCTAACCGCCGAGATTAGTAGGGCTCAAAACAGATACACGCTCTCATCAATACAAAAAGATGTGCGCATGACGACCTACGCTCATCGACATAGCAGTAAAATAGAGTAGACATTTAGTTATGCAACGACGAAATTAATGAGACCTTCGACAGTTATGAAATGCACTATATACTTAAACAATATATAGTGCATTTCATAAATACGCAATATATTTAGATGGTCTTCGTACAGGAATGGCTGTTGTTTGCCATTCATTACTGAGCACGATAGCGTCTTTAGTGAACCTAACAATATATATATATATATATACTGATGCTTAGAGTAATTAGTTTTAGCATTGTAGAGATAACTAAATCGAAGAGATATCGCAACGTTCAGAGTTATTTAAGCCGTGGCGTTTAAGGCCGAACATAACAATCCCGCAACGGTCTGGTATAAAGCCTCATTCGGCGGGGCCTTTTGTTTTCAGTTATGTATCTATCTGTGTCATTGTAAACCGAGTTTCAAGAAAACGTCAAATGCACTGAGAAATGATACCTCTAAATCTCCAAGTGAATAGTTAAATGACCTTGCCTCCTTCTGCTACTGTATCCGATCGAGAGGGTGCTGATGTTAGGTGGCACCCGTTACTGAAAGCATAAAATTGCTATGTCTCATACAAGGTATAGCGAAGTTTTATGCCTATGAATCGTTGTCACAATTCTTATGTGATAAAGTCCACTCAAAGTCAACTGATTCTGGCTAGCGCCATAAATGTATTTGAAATTCTTGAAAAACGAGTATTTTTCTCGATGCTCTTCCTACTCTAGTCTCACTGCAGCGAGGCTGGAGCAGCAGAAAAAGTGCAACTGGGTTGAGGTATTTATTTGATGTCAGGTGCAATATTTCAATGAGGAGTGAATGAGCCGCTAGGCGGAAGGTCGTGGCCCGCACCGAATTAACTGACAGATAGATTGTTTGCCTGATTAGTAGTGCCTGTTTAAATGGGCACATGCGACTCTAAATCGCTATAGTTTCCATATAGTTTCATAGTTTCCAATCTAGATAATTTGAATACCGCTGTTGATTATATTCGACAATGATCGGACAAAAAAAAAACGAGAAGCAGATGTCGCAGTAAAAAGAGATGGTGCATTACCATCCAACCCCATCATGCTATTTTTCACACTGCCCATTGATAACCACATAAAAACCATTGTACAACGCACCTTCTTATGTGCTAATAGAGGCGCCTTCATGCTATGTTACTATTATTTTATTTCCGGGCACAATCAACGCGCAGCTATCTGAGAGTTGTCGATCTATGTCTAGATTCGGAAACACGTTTGAGCGATTTATTTTCTTCATGAGTCGACAGCTAAGATGGATGCAAGCGAAACCCTAGGTGCACTTTTTGGAAACCAGACCCTACGGCTGTAGTACGAATACTTTTATTTGCAGTAGGTAGTGAAGGCCATATATATATATATATATATATATATATATATATATATATATATATATATATATATATACAGATTATAAGATTTGTAGAACTTGTTAAAGTAAACAATTTCTTCAACAACAAGGAGTCTTGTTTCGAAGTGAGAGTGAAATTGCTAAAATCCGCAACAATTTGTGCCTCTATGTCGGGCAACAATCTCAGTGTCACGGACTTTAATAATTTTACTCTTACTTCAAACAAGACTTCTCAGAGACCACATTTTATTGAAAAAATATTTACTCTACAATGGTTTTATCAATTTTCAAATATTTCGTAGAGACTTTGTATATATTGTACATATAAACCGAGCTTAATATTACGTAACCATGTCTTATTTTTCTCCAGACTCCGTAGTGTTAATCTCGCAGAGCGAGAAAATACAACCGCCGATGTGTCTGGCAGTTCGGCATATGATATTTCGTATTCGTCATCTATCTGGTGACATCCACGAAAGGAACACACCAAGCAGTAATAGCCGCGCAAAATTACTGCTGTGTAAGAATTCTCCTATGGCTGCCGCCACTCTTTACCTTGCCATTCCCGCAAAAATGCACGTAACTTCAGCCTGATTCCACCTGTTTCCACTGCAGGCCCGCAGTCAACGGGCAGGTACACGAATCGGTTGCATGCCGAACGCGTCAGACCGATAACTCGTTTTATGTCTACTAGACAAAATTTCTTGAGTTGTGCAAAGTTTGCCAGTAAGAAATGTCCCTATATCTTGCCAGAGGCTCCGCAAGTCAACATTGGCACAATTTTGTGCTCAGAGAGTCGCACTGCAACATCCAGGGAGAGCTTTCGAGCATCTCCCACCTCCGTGTACACGGATATAATGGCTGTCCGCCACCTCTCCGCGATGTGCTGTGGAAAGTCGTTCCCATAGAGCAGATCCTGCGGCCCGAATATCGAAAGGAGTTGACAAACTCCAGCGGTTGGCCACTACAGATAATTTGATTTGCCGCAGCCAACCTCGGCCTCCCCGGCGAAACGATGCCGTAGTGGCTTTATTCGAAGATGGCAGGCTGTATAAAGTCTACTCCCACCAATCAAAAGGCAAGGAAAGACTAGATGTACACTGCCGCTCGGATGAGATTAGTACGATTTTAGATTTAAGGCCATGAGTATAGAACGTCATGACGGTCAGATAAAATTGCTCTTTGGTATACCTAGGTATTCGTCTTCGCCAACGTTCATAGCGATAAGGCATATAAATAGGTAGCACTTAAAACAAACATTTCTTTCAAATAGATGACTGGTGATGAATGGTCTAGCAAGTCCTAGCAACGATCAAGATTTAAAGTGAACATCGGTTAGACGTAGTGCTCATCGTAGCTAGTGCAGGCGGTCTGAGAGTGGACATGCACCAGCACCGGCCATAATAATAAAAATCCTCAGGGGACGAATCGAGATTATATTATCGTTCGGGAATAATTCATGGCCCAACGCCATTAATTCAACTTTAACCTAAAATCGTGCTAAATTAAGTTCTCGAAGGACCGACTTATGTGTAACCCAGCGAGAATAATTTAAGTTCTTGAAACGCACGTTGACGATATATTCCTATAAACCTCGCTTGTTGCACAATGCTTGTTGTAAGTGTACTCGCGTGTTCAAACGCTTGCTCAGAAAGCACTGTAAAGCACTGCTTGTTTGAATTATAACCAATTTGATCGGCCCCAACTTGGTTTCTTTACAGCTAAAGCGCAGTTCGTCGTATGCATTGTGTACTTTCTACTGACTCTTCGCTAATTTGTCTCTACGGATAGAAATAATAGATACGTTCCTATCTACATATGAAAGATAGTTAGACGATATCCACCTAAACTTTTTTTCGGGCTGACTCTTAGCTAACCTAATTTAACGTTCACGAAACCGCTCACGCATTGCTTCATAAGACGGACCCCAATATATACAAATGTGCAACGGTGGGGATAGAACCCATGTACCATTGTGCCTTCTCCGGTCGCGGGCCATCGGGCTACACGGACTAGATATTTTCTTTGAAAATAGAAACGTTACACAACTAAATTAACACCATTAGCACGCCTGACACGTCTTGGTGGCATTCAACTAAGCGTGGGCGTAGTCACTACTCATATATTAACACAGTAGGCAGACATGGAAGGCTATCATTGTTCGCTCTGCTCCTGATATGTTTAGTTAAGTCTTCCTTGGATTTTGTTCTCATACGACCCTTTTGAGCGCAAACGAGCTTGTGCACAAAGTATCACACACCAACGCAAAGATACTCAGGATCATCGACCGCTAGTCGCATGGTCGTTGAGTACAACAAACACCCTGCACTATATAAGGCAGCAGAAGCAACTGCAACTGACACTAGACGCCAAGCACACGATCTGTGTTGCAGCTCACAGCACCAAGAATAACAATATTCATAATTTTCTCGACAAATGAGCTACTGACTTGTTGAGGACGTCAGTCACGGCACCAGTCAGCAAGACGGCTCCTAGGGACAGCTGGGGAAAATCATCAAAAATCGACCTCCAAAGTCCATTTAGACCACTCTTCCCGCTGGTGGGTTGAATGACGCGGCGTCAACGGCACGTCCAAGACGACCTGGCGTGAAACGCCAAAGTCAAGAAAAGGGCATACCATACCCAGAGTAAAAAAGAAACTAATAATACTGATAACGACTATGCTTTCCACATCACTAACAGCTTAGCTGACTTGCCTTTCGCAGAGAACAATCGTAGGAACAATTATTCGGTATGATCACAATACCGAAACAACAACCTAAAAGCAGCCGCAGAAGCAGCTTTTCAATAGTAAGCTCTCAAGCTTCCTGAGTCATACTCGGACTCAAGCTTTGCCAGAGCCGGTAGGCACTCACCGACGTCTCCAGTGCAGGATAATCAATTGATACTGACGCTACTGATTGTCTCCTCCTCATTCCAGTAAGAAACTACGGGTGTCTTTGTGAGATCGCCTGGGTTGCCTTGTTCTGCTTGCCTTCCTCCTTACCCCACTCCCTTACCCCACTTCTCGCGGTCTCTCTTCTATTCCTCTCTCCACATGTCATTATGCTTGACTGTGTGTATGTACGTCTGTATGAACGATTGTGTGTATGTGTGTGTGTGGATGTTGTACGTATGTGACCCCCCATATCTCAAAGAGCGGGCGTACGAGATTTCATTGCCCGGGCGGCCACAGGGTGCGTGTGGGCGTGAAGTGTATGCTCCTGCTCCGGGTCAGATCCCATCGTTGATCCCACATCGGCTAGTCTACGGATCCAAGACCATGCTCTCTGCCCCAATAAGCTTCTTTCCGCCCTGCTACTTGATCCAAGCGGAGAGGGGACAGCGCTGTGCTTTGTGGGCTGTCGGGACGAGGCTGCCGCTAAAGCAGCTCGAGTCTCCCTAGCTGTGGGTCGCCTGGGCCACGTCTAGACAAGTTGTTGTTGGTGTTGTAGTTGTAGCAGTAGAAGCAGCAGCAGCGAGCTTCCCAGAACGGCTGCCTCTCCGCTGTCTCAAGCAACTATGTATCGGGGATGGGGAAAAGCGGGAAAGAGGTGGAGGGAGGGGGGAGGGAGGAAGAGAATGGCGGATGGCACAACTCGGCTCGGTATGGTACGCCGTGGTGTGCTGTGCGTGCTGTGGGGTTAAGGAGGCACAGGCCGAGGAGAGACGAGGGCGAGCTGAACGATAAAGAGACATTGAGAGAGATAGAGATGTCCACGGACAATGACGACAACGAGCACGACGGCGCACTTATGCAGGGACCGCCTCCGACCGTCAGGAAGTTCTCTCCGGCGATGTCCGGGCTAACATCCTCCATGTTCCTACACAGTAACCTACTGCCCCCGCCGCCGCTGCTGGCAACTGCACCGCCGTTACAGCTAAAGCTGATATGCCGAGATTGCTTGCCACTCCCGCAGTAGCAGCAGCAGCCCCACCAGCAGCAGCACCCTTCACTCCCGCCACCACCACCCCCACCACCACTACCACGATCGTGTAGATCCTCCACCTCTGGCACGTCGAAAGTCGAAGATGCAATGCGACTCGAGCGGCGCCTTGAGCTGCTCCCGCCACTGCTGCTGCCGCCGCCGCCTTCTCCGCGGCTGTTCACGGTTGGTGGGAACGGAACGGCAACGTTGGTGCCGCCCACCGTCGTCGCGACCTCCCGACACTCTCCGCCCAACGGGCGGCATCATCCGGGCACGCCCGGATGACTGAGTGGCTGGCGGACTGGCTGTGCTGCCTCCTGCAGCAGGACGTCACAGTGGAAGCGGCGGGAAAACTATGCCGCGGCAACGGCGGGGCCGGGGCGGGGGCGGCGGCGGGACGTCATGTCGTCCCATCGTCCTGTCGCATCCGAACTTTGCAGCCTGCTTGCTGCAGTCCAACCGAGACATCCAGGACCTCGGAAAGCAGCGCCACCACCAACCAGCAAGCAAGCAACCAACCAGCGACAACACAACGAGCATCATGGCCGCGACCATCATCACCCCTCACCCCACTCTTCCATACAACCCCCCCCGACCGCCGCCACCCCGACCGCCCGCCACCCCCTGCTCGCCCTCCGCCTTTCACCCTAAGCCCTGAGCTCTAAGCTCGTTGCCGTTGTTGGTGTCCCTCGTTGAGCCCTGCCACCACCGATCAGCAGCAACGCCATGACGGCAGGCGCCATGAAAGCAGGCAGCAGCAGCAGCAGTAGCGGCCGCGGCAGAGGCGGAAGCCATAACGGCACCGAGCTGCCAGCCCCAGCAGGAATAGAAACAGCAGCCAGTTGTCGCGCAGCAGTGTGACTTCCACCACCAAGGCTTCGAGGTGACACTGAGGTCAGCGAATGCCAATTACTGCTAACAGCAACTGACACTGCTGGTGCGAGTGTCATTTGTCCCGATGGTGTGGTGGTCGAGTTCATCGGGCCGAAAGTCACGCTAGAAGTCACGCCTGTATCAAGCGACTTCGGTTATCATCAGCTGCGATATATCGCTGGTGTTGCCCTCGTGAAGGGTGCAGCATCCGTCGAGGAGTTAAGCGCTGGCAGTGCCTTAACTCCTGTTGTCTGGCGCTTGCTGCGTTGAGCAGGTCAGATTCGAGCAGACTCAGAAGTGCATAGGTGTGAGACAATATCAGCTTAAGCAGCAGTTGCAACAACAACAAAAACAACACAATTACGTACTATAAGGAGACTTTTCCCTCTTTCCATTACCGCGAAGGTCAACGGTATGAGTTCTCCGGAAACATCACCAGAACGCATCGGTCCTCGGAGTCCGGATTCAAGTGAGTACAACTGCAACAAAGCGGTTCTAAATCTATCTTAGGTTATCACGCCCATCGTAAGAGGGTTGTCTTGTGTGTAAATGGCCCAAATGAGCGTATCATACCGCAGTTCGCCACACGAGGCTGATATGTGCGGCCTAGCTGAAAGCAATGTGAGATAGAGCAAGGAAGCATTGTGTCAGAGACTAGCCCAATGGCTTTGCGTGTAAACACAACTGTGCCTTGCTGTTGCTGTCTTTGATGCGTCCATTATCCTGCTGTTGAGATAACAGTAAAGAATGGGCAGGTTAACTCAAAAGTACTGTTACAAACATTGCTGTGCCTACCAGGAATCTGGGCTGGTCCCCTGGTACAGTCAGCTACAGTTTATATTGCTAGGTGACTCGGTAACCACGGTGCAATCAATGAATACTAGTACAACTGTAGTACAACCAGAGAGAGAGAGAGCTTAAATGAACCGTGTTTTAAACGCTAATAGATGCACTTCTTTTCTCTGGACAGTTTCTTGACCAACTGACCAATTTAATATTTCTATTATCCTCTATAAGTTATCAAGCTCGGCAGATAGATTTTTTATATCACTGCAATCTTGTGTGGAGTATATGGTGGCTGATTTTACGTCGTCATTCGATGTTCTAAGCCGTTCTAATCCGTTTTCATGATGTATCTCATTATTGGTTCGTACAATATTCTTTGTAGAACTCTGCAAATGTGAGAAAAGCGGACACCTTCAAAAGATAGCAACTTTCTGTGTGTGTATGCCTTTTAATTGATTAACTGTAAGGTTAAGCTTGTGGACGTTTATAATGCTTGACTCTAGTAAGTATTGTCCTTCACTAGATCCGGTGCTAAGTTAGAGAATGTTTGAGAGATATTCCGTTGGCAAGTCAGGATAGTTTTCATAGAGATACAAGCTACGGTTAGGGACGTTTAACGGGGACGACAAGACCCCGTAAACGATATATATATATATATATATATATATTAGTTAGGAATACTTTGTATTCACGGGTATTTAAATAAACGTTTATGTTACTCTACCAGAAAAAGATTTAAAATCGTTATATATATATATATATATATATATATATATATATATATATGTATATCGCAGTTATGTTGGGAACTACGGTATATATCCCCTTCCTAAGAGTCATGTTTAGGGCTATAATTGTAAGACAATGATATTTTGTCTTTGTGAAACTACAAGGCCACTCCAAGATAAGGCATTTGCCGCATGTCATCGGCATGTTTCCGTACGCCACACTTTTGGCGCGCCGACACTGCCTGCTATTTGCGGCAGTTTTCGGCATTTATCGTGGCGAATTAGCAAAGCGTGTGAAAAGTTCGTTCACGCGCCAAAACCAAATCGTAGATGCTGCCGACTGAACTGTATACGCAGACATACAGGTTCTACAAAAGCTGCCAAACTCAAACTCAACTCGCGACGCTAACTGTTAACGATCAGAGAACCACAGCAGTAATGGTGACCGTTACACGTGCTGTACTGTCAGGTTGTGTCGAGCCCGGTGGCAAGGTGCATTCGTCTGCGCCTCGTAATTGGAGGAGACACTATAGGTGCGCGGGTTCGAGCCCCATCGTTGCACATTTGTATTTATGGGGGTAGTCCGTCTATGAAGCAATGCGAAAAGCAGTTCCGTGGACGTTAAATCTTGGCTGAGGATTAGCCCGAAAACTTTACTTTTACTGTCATGTTGTGGTGCCGCAAATAGGATACAAAGCAAAAAGTACACATCGCAAGTTAGACACAATAGTTTGTCGAGTTTTTGTCGAGCCCGGTGTCGAGCGTGGCGTGATGGACTCGCCTGCGTCTCGCGTCCGGAGGAGACACATAGGTGCGCGGGTTCGAGCCCCATCGTTGCACTGCGTTTGTATTTATGAAAGTCCGTCTGCGAAGCAATGAGGCGAAAAGCAAAAAGCAGTCCCGTGGACGTTAAATCTTGGCTGAGGGTTAGCCCGAAAAGTATAGGCAGGACAGCTTTGCGGCGCAGCTGTGACCACAGACTGAAGATGGAGATGTATGCACCCTACGCCAGTGAATACTAATCCATTTACGTTGTGTCGTGGAGTGCTCTCGCACTTGACGTAAACAGCCATATAAACGCCAACAACATTGCGGTGCTTCCACGTAACGTGAACCGTAGCTTCGTAGGCATAAAGTGCCGCCGCTGCATAAACCGACTACGCGATTGCCGTCGAGTATTTATTTGCTTGCGTCGTTTGTAACTGTTGCAAGTGTTACTGTCGCAAACACTGCTCTCGCCTCTCGTATCAGAGCGCAGTTCCATGTTTCAGCAGAAGTCGTACCAATGTGTATGCGTATATGTGCTTATATAAATATATATATATATATATATATATATATATATATATATATATATATATACATATATATATATATATATATATATATATAAATATATATATATATATACATATATATATATATATATATATATATATATATATATATATATATATATATATTTATGTCAGGCATAGCTCAATCAAAGAGTAGATCTCGAGTAACGGTCGGTGGTAGGTGCATAAACATATCTTGTTGTTTTTCATAGCTGTCATGGGTTATCCGATTGGTCAAGGTGCCGACCTGCTGTTAGGTACCGGTGTCTCCACCTGCGTCAGGCACCGCACGAGCGGGCAGCGCAGGTGCTTCGTCCTCCGTCCTGGTCGAAATTGCCCCAACCCAAAGGGAAACAATGGAGATCGCTTTATGTGGGCCTTACAACGTCATCTGGAGTGTAACGGCGAAGCTGTTAATCGCCGAGTTTGTCTGCCGCGATATATATAGAACGCTCAAAGGAGGAGCACCGCAGCCCGGCCCACTTGTTGTCGTCAGCTGAACTAGCGGAGGAGCCGAAACATATTGTAGGTATGCGAATGCTGATGTCATTAGATGGACAGATTGCCTTTTTAGAGCTCCGCCTTTTCTCACAGGCGTACGCGTGGCGCATGCGTTCGGTCATGCGTGACCAAAGCAGTGGCGCCTTAGCGTCGCCGGCTGTTCTTCACTGGTTCTTGGCGATTCGTTTTACCCGCCGGGGGCTCACGAGTCGACGCAAACTCAATTGTCAAGAGTCATTCATTCAGTGGCCGAATGTTTGACAACGACGACAGCCACAACAACAGCAGCAGCAACAACAACAACAACAGCAACAACAACAACAATAACAACAACGACGATGTCAAAAGCCAACACCTCAACTTCAGTTGAGCATACTTATCCAAAGGTAGAGCTGAGTGTTCGACGAGTGTTCCACACGGAATTGGATTATCCTCTCGGCAGGCCGTCTGTTTGCTGCTCAGTCTGGTAATAGAAGCAATGTCACTGCAGTTTGACGCAGTTGCAGCAGCTGCAGCAGCTGCTATTGTCGTCGTTGTCGTCGAAATAGGTTTAGTGGTAGTGGTAGCCGTAATGGGAACCGTGCTGGTCAAAGTCGTAGTATTCTGTCGCCCAAACGACGAGGGACAATTGCAAACGTGTGGGGCTTCAACGTCGCGACGACACGCCAACACGCCGATCACCTTGAACAGGAAGAACAACGGATCGCTATCTATTTGAGATCGTCTGGTCTTTTGGCTAAATAAAAGACTTTCATCTAGCTAACAGAAAATGGAATCTGTTGCTGGAATCTGTCTAACGACCGCTTTATGCTCATTTGACCAATCAATTGAAATGCAGTTTTTGCCATCGGGTACGGTAGCCATCCGTCTGTCTTGTGTCTAGCAGCACCCGCCGAGCACCTCGAGTTCGAGCAGCTATCTATATAAGTTGGTAAGCGAGCCAAGCCGATTTCGACGACGGTCGACAATAGAATCGGCCCCCTTCTGAGCGGCGCCACAGGCGGCAAGATCTCGATTCTTCCCCTTTCTTCTCTCTCTCTCTCTCTCTCTCTCGTTACCTCTCTCTCCGCCTTTTTTCACATTTATATGTATATTACCTATTTGTCTCATGCATTGTCTGCTGCTTCACTTTTCGCTATCAGCGGAGAACGGCGACAACAACAAAAGCAACAGCAACAACAACCCCCCCCCCCATGACAAGCATGGCAAGGAGAACGACAGCAACAACTACAACAACATCATCATCGATAACAACATCATCGACAACGACAACAAAGAAGAGTACTCCTTTGGACAGGACAGTAGCTCTATGGCCAGTGGCAGTGTCCTTCAAGGGGCTGGGAAAAAGCTCCCTTGGTGACATCAGTGGGCTCCGTGGTCGTCATCCTCGTCGAATGAGCGAACCACTAGAATACTACCTGGGCCACTGCTGCGGCGTGGCGATCCAGCCAGCCCAGATGGTTGGGGAGCAGGAGGGGAGGTAGGGAAGAAGGGATCAGGTGCGAACAAGGCTTATCTGGCTCTGCTGGTCACACCTGAGCCCCACATTGGCAATTGCGCCAAACGAGACATCGATGTGAAACGGTACATCAGCAGCCGCAACCCTGTCGTAGCGATTTCGTCCATCAAAACGCTAAATCGAGTTAAACGAAGTAACAACAACGTCACCTACAGCTACAACGATAAAGTAACATCAGCCGCAAGGACAACAACAACAACTTCAACAACAAGTACAACAACAACAACAACACCAACAACAGCAGCAGCAACAGCAACCCGCAAGGCTAAACGATTTTTAACATTTTAAATACAGTTACGTTTTGACAGACCGATTGCCCGATAACTTGATTGGACCCTAGCTGAAAAAGATCACGATGACCCACACCGCATGGGGTATCATTGAGGCACACGAACAATGTCGTGACCGAAGCGTTCGTCGACGTCGCCACGTATTATTTTGCTGCTCTACAACCGACGTAAACATAGGCGAGTACCATAACGACATCAAAGCAAAAACCCTCGTTCGGTCGGGCGGAGCGTAAATATGAGCTGATGAAATCTGCTAAGACTAAGCATCCGTGACGTGCCGATCTCGCCGTATGTGATCAGCAGCCGTAGCTAGACGTATCAATTCGGCCGATTTCAGGTGTTCACAGAAGCGCAACATCGTTACTAACGGGCTTATGTCATGTGTACTTGTTTGAGTTTAAGTTCACAGAAGCTGACAATGCATCATCATCGTGTGTGAATTACAGGTCTTAGCGCAAATTTTAGTAAACGAGATAAGATAACTATGTAGGACATATGATACAGCAATTCTTCCAGCCAAAGAAAACCCACTTATTTTAAGGAGGCCCGAGTAAAATACACGCTTCATACATGTGTTCATCACCAGCGGTTATCGGTCCATCTAAACACATTACTTTATTACCTTTTGTAGAAATTATGTAGTATTTTTTGCATTGTAAAAGATGCATCGTGCTCATAGATCTGTCGGCACGTTTGTGCCAGAAAATCGCCACGTTTATACCGTACTCTTCGTCTATATGAATGGGCATTGCAGAAACGGGTCGCCAATTTTGCCATCGGCGTAATACGCGCCAGTATTACGTCGATTAGGTAACACATCCGTTATGTAGGCCGTATGCGGGCTGCCTTGCTGTGGTAATTACATTATCAATGTTATTGTTGACTAACCTTCGTAGCAGTCATTGTAGTAAAACTGCTATTTATAATGCTGTGGTCAGTCCACTGTTAATCGACAGAGCTCCGGCTCCGACTTGACATACTGAACGGCTATTGCGGTACCAGTATACTTGCTGATTTGAAGGGCTAGTTTGAATGTAGTATGCAGGCTTGTCAGAATTAACAGTAATGAATCGCATCTTTTGTCGCATTGTTGAAGACATGCATCATCAAAACTACCACTATGATACTAAGTGGCGATGTTTCACTTAAGCTCGAATTAGGAATATGATAAATACTTATGTGATATAATTCCATGTGATACCACCAGCAGCATCAATCACAAAAACAGTTTGAATAAAATTACAGTTTTCCAACGGTCCTTGACTTGTTAATGTTGCAGGGTCGACGTATTTTTTTTTGTAGCTTAATAAATTTCTACAGGCTAACACGACGAATTATGGGATGCGTTTTAATTAAAATAAAAGTTTGCCTTATAATAGTGACTTATATATATAAAAGTGTAAAGTAACATTTCTAAACTTGCCAAAAAAGACATTTTAATATATTGGCCAGCATCGCCACATACAGGCTACTTAATCGAGAATCTCGATTTGCGCTCACTGCCGCGCACAGTTTCGACGTGTAAATGGCCCCGCCTGAGAGCACTCTAAGCTGAAGCGAGAGAATTGACAGGTTTGCGCAAAAAGCAAGGGAGACAGAGAACACAGCTGCAAGCTTGCCCTTTAAGCTTGCTTGATGAGCGAACTCAGTGTATTTCGTCGATAGATATCGTGCAATATTATTGCTACGCTATATAATACAGCCATTATACGAATATATGTTGTCGTCTAAGGGCGGTTAGTGACAAGTAAGTTACGAACTGTACGAAAGAGACGCTGTTCTGTTTAAAAACGACATTCAATGTACAGGGTTTATTTCGCTTCTCTCATATCTCTGTGATTCTAATATACATGTGATTTTATGGCACGCTTAATACCTAGGCATGCTTGGTCATCGGACCTATTGATGATGTCGCATAGCCACGACAGCACTGGCAGCTGGCAGTTCTTCTGAAACCAAAGTCGACTTCGGCACAAGCCCTCCAATAGAATTGAGCGCGTCGGGCTTGCGTAAGCCAGCTGTGCTGTCGATCAATCAACGGGCCGGGCCAACTAGCTATTCCAGCTACTCAGCTACCGTATGTTGTATCCACTCAGTCGACATCGTTTAAGGTCCCGATGGTTTGTGCAGGCCGCTTACGTGTCATTGCACGTGCAGTTGGGACACGTAGACGCAATCGACTCCGAGTGCTCAGTGAGCGCCGGCGACCGATTCAGCAGCTTGTCGACACACCGTTTACCACCAGCCATCATCCCATCCGGAACGGTGCTTCTTCAGCCGCGAGAACAATCCGTGGTGACCATGTACGTAGACGGTTTTCTTTGTGATCACGTATGACTTCTTCGGCTTCCAGCCGTGTGATTCCCACCCGTGCGAGGGCCACCAGCCGCCGCCTCCATGGCCCACGCTCTTCACGATATACGACTCTCCTCCGTGCCAGCCATGGCCTCCGTACGCGACGGCGAACAAGGCCGCGGCCAAAACGCCCAAACTTGCCTGTGGAAGAACGAAGCCATACAAACAAACATCAGAGGAGAATTGCTCGCACCGAATTGGCTTGATTGACCGCGCTCGTGAGCCGTTCAGCTTACGAGTCGGCTTCAGTCGAGAACACTGAACTAGTCACGAAGTCTGCGTTGGGTACCACTTGGGTAGCTAAACATCTCGTGCGTATTCCGGCAGAGGGCAACGCGCTCTGTCACGTCATAACGTTGACGTCTGAGTCACAAACAGCACACGTTAGACTAGTAGCTCTAGCGCAGAGCAGAGTAGTGCTGGACGCTGCTCCCTTGTGATAGACTACATTTACCTCTTGTAGGCAAAATTTGAGGCCAGTAGGCTGATAACGGGCCTTGTACTGCAGAATGTGGTCGACGTTACCAGAAGCCGGCCTTTTGGCTACGTTGGACACTAGGTAGATACAAACGATAAGCCGCTAACGAGTGGTAATCAAAAATAGGTAGTGCAACTATTTCAAGTTAACAATGGTAGCTTGAAAACGTGCTTAACGTAACATATCTCTCTTCTGCGTATGTTCGAGTGGCATTGCGGAGAGCAGAAAGCTAATTGGGCTCAATTGAATTAATCAATTGAAGACAATCTGGGAGCTGGAAATGTCTGTATATGCTAAACACTCACATATATATATATATATATATATATATATATAGCTAAGGAAACACCGATTTTGAGTTATCCGTATTGCTAGCTCAACGTAGGCTCCACTGCTGCTTCCAAAAGCTGCTCGGTAGCGCAGCAAAGCGTTGCTATACTCACAATGAGGTTCATGTTGAACGTCGTCTAAGCGGCGTTTGATACGTTGGTCAGTCCGCTCGCAGTATTTATTCGCGATGGTGTCCGGTGGCTGGCGTTGCGGCTCTACAAGCTGCGGTCTTGGCCGGCCAGGCTGCGCGGAAGGAGGGCAACCGGCGGCGGACCGTCGTTTGCGTGGTGACCGTTATGGACGACTATTCTGACTGGCGGGACTCTCGTCTCGTAGCGAGGGAGCGGGGGAGGTTCGTCGGTCCCGATCTGAGGGACAACCGTTGAAGGTTCGTGGCGAGTCGTGGTTCGCCGCCATGGCTCATAGTACAACAACAACAGCAGCAGCAACAGCAACAGCAACAGCAACAACAACAACAACAGCAACAGCAACAACAACAGCACGAGGAGGTGCGTGCGTGCCTATGTATCTATGTATGTATGTGTGTCTGTATGGAAAGGCGAATGAACGAAGCCACTGGTGTGCCACTGCGTTCAGTCAGCCGGGTGGACGTGTGGATGTCCCTGTGCCTGTATAATGTTGTGTGTTTGAGTGTAAGTATTCGTGTGTGCATCTGGAATATATGTATATATATATATATATATATATATATATATACAGTTCATAGAATATAACGTGTGCGCGCAGCGGGCTACTATAGTATTGTCCGGCTTGCAGCTGTCCGAAGCTGAAGACGAATTGATTGCGTTGCAGGGCGGCAGACCTTAATGTGGAGCGCTTGACTAGTAGTGGTGGTGGCGGTGGTGGTGGTGGTAATTCTGGCTGGATGGCCGGGCAACCACCGACCGACAACAACAACAACAAAACGAAAACAAAGACAAGCTTGCCACGGTAAAAGCGGTCACGACACGAAGCGAAGGACGAATACGAAGGATGATGATGACGACTACGACGACGACGACGAAGACGGCGAACATAAGAACACCGGCGATGCGAGTGATGGTAGTAACTATGATGATGATGATGGGGGTGGTGGTGGTGATGTTGGTGGTGTTGGTGGTACATCATGAACATGGCTGATGAGGATGATGCTGATCATGCCCCCGGGGGCGCAGACTGTGACCTGTCCGTCATCTGCCATTGGTCTCGTCTAGCAACAACATCAACAGCAGAAGCAACAGCAGCAGAAACAAGATCAAGAACAACAACAGCAACAACAACAACAATAACAACAACAGAAACAACAACAATAACAACAACAATAACAACAGAAACAACAACAACAACAGGTCACACTCGCACGACGCAAAACAACAAATGGCAGACGAAGATGCGGACCGCGAGTGAACACTGCATAGCCAAACGCCGAACCATGTGTACTGAAATCAAGGAAAATCAAGGCCTGATTTCATTGGCTTCGCATCGCGTCGCATAGCCCCATCGTCGGCACGGCGTTCATTTCCCCTCCTACCGCCGCCGCCGCCGCCACCACCACGGAATTGACTACAATTACTAGCATGCCTGATATTAGTCCACAGGAGCTTCTGATAGAGCAAACTGGTTCTTCTGCGATGATTAGCGGGCTCACATGGTTAGCGCGGTCGGGCAAACGATCCTATAATTACAACCGTAAGCTGCTGTCACAACTCACGCCCCTCCTCCACGGTTGCCAGTGCTGCAGCGTAGCACGCCGCGCTGTCGTGTTAGTTGTTGTTGTTGTTGTTGCTGTTGCTGTTGTTGTTGCTGTTACGTCAACATTTAGATAGAGAAAATTTACATTGCACTTACCATGGCAGCTCACTGTGTTTTTAGTGCACGCAGCGAGCTGCCAGACGCATTGGCGTTCTTTGCACTTTCTCGCCCGGTGGGACGGTTGCTGAAGTGTTCAAATTCTATGTAATGACAACTGTATTGCAATTATGTACCATCTTGAAATGCAAAGTTATTGCAAAATAAGCAGTATGTATGTATGCATGTTGTGGGCGGAGGCACTCCTGAGCATCACGTTAGCTGGCGTGAGCCTAGAAGAGCATACACGTGTATTCCGTATAGAACACTATATTTATATATATATATATATATATATATATATATATTTCACGTAACACACATTCATGCATATTCATGCATACTGGCGTGGTCGGCGACCTCGACTGTAACTAAACTACCCCGTGCGCTGTTGTATGAAGCCAACGGTGCGAAAAATTTCAGCCGGGCTCTTTTCCCGCTATCTCTGACGGCCTAATATCCTCAGACGGCTTTCATTCGTCCGATGGATACTAATCCGACGGTCTGATCCAAGTCCGTGGCCTCACCATCCGTTCGCCTGTTTATCGATCGATACGACTTCATTATTAATTCATTATAATCTTTATGTTTTATTAACTCATTATTAGTTTTTCTTCGGTTATTACAGTCATGCAAGTTTTACTAATGTTTGTGATTTGGGTTTCTTACATTTAGCTTTAAAACTGTGTTTTTGTTAAGTTGTTGCCCTGTTTCTTTTGTCCATTATTTTCCTTTCTTGCTTGCTTAACATTTATATATCCCAACTCCCATCTATATATATATATATATATATATATATAATTTGTTTTTTCAAATATTATTCTTCTTTTCAATATGATTTTATTTTAGATATATAATGTTTGCCTATTTAACCGGCTCCGCATAGAGAATTGTGCCCTGAATATATGCAATGTACGCCAAAAATTGTGAACACAATATGGACTAAACAATATTTCAGCATGACAATGCGTCTATACTTCGGGGCCATGCGACGCCCGTCGTTTTCCAGTATGCAACAATATTTTTCCATGACATTTGTCGCGACATAGACATACATCGTCTAGTGAGAGATAATAACGACAGAAACAGAACAACCACCTCATTTGCCCTGCGGATAACAGAAAGCCTACAAAGCGAATAACAAACACAGGGTCATATATATATATATATATATATATATATATATATACCCCATGCATGTATGTGTATATACACCAATATATATATATATATATATAGTTGCTTTAGTTATTTTAAATATATACATATGGAAATTTTGCGGAGTTTGTGTGCCACTCTTTAGATAAGTAAGCTTTTATTTTTCAAATGTATTCTCATTTTTGAATGGCTTATATTTAATAGTTCATAAAGCACATGCGGTAGATTTTTGTGTGTTTTTTTAATGTATTTTGTCAACTTGACTAAGGGTGTCTAAAAATAGGGCAACGCTTACTGCAGCCTTGATTTTTATCCTGTGTACGCTCTTCATAGCTTAATAGGCTTACTTTCACCTTAATTAAGACAGGATCTATAAGAGCATATAGTACATGCAAAAAATACATAGATTCAAAAGACTTTTCGCAAAAATATTGGGATAGTTCACTGTTAGTTTACTTTCAACGATACATCTCAAGAGTGAGCCGGAGCGGAAGTTATCAAGTTATCACACTTAGGATTCCGGATAGCCCTCTTCGCCTAGATTGGCGTCGCCACAAAACGCTGCATATATATATATATATATATATATATATATATATATAGAAAATATTGCGATGATTTATTATTCATTTACAATACATTTGCACACTCGGCAGTGCTCGCCTATATATATATATATATATATATATCGCATAAGACAAAGTCATTGTTGTTACATAAAAGTGATGCGGTGCAATCACCAGGTACTGTGAAAGTCTATCTATAAAACACCGTAAAATATTATGAAGTATTCTCAGTAAGAACATGTATAATTACTGAAGTCATAGTTGGGCAAAACATAGAGATTGCGTGAGTACGGTGAGGTGGGGTGGCATATGGTCAGTCATTTTGCAGTTGAAGAAGTCTAGCGCACAGAGTTTTAGTACAACACATTTTACTACGCCAGGAGTCATTTCATGGTACCAGCGAGACGATGTGGTGGAGAAGGCCTGTCATTTTCGTGAATCCCAGGTTCAAGCCCAACACAACGCGCTGTGGGAATATACCGACGACTTGCTCTTTCTGTAGCCTTGTAATTCTTAGTAAAAGTACAATTATTACATTAGTATACCAGCAACTAAAGGCCATGTATTATCAACTGCATTAATATTCGTCAATAATAGACAAGCGACACCAACAACAACATAACAACAGCAACAACAATAACAACAACAACAACAACAACAACAACAACAACAACAACAAAAACCTTGTATGTAAAATCACGAATGTTTTTTTTATTGAGATTAAGATTTGTGTGCCTGTCGGAATATCTGTATTTGTTTATATTGTTGTTTATATCGACGTAAGATCGTTTAAATCAAAATCGTGCATCTCTTCTCTATTCTGCTTTTCTGTTGATGTTTTGACTGTTGTTGCTGTTGCTGCTGTAGTTGCTGTTGTTGGTGATGATGTTGACGTTGTATCAATCGCACCATTGCATTATCTATTCTTTCATAATGCATTAGCTCTACATGCGTGTTTTTTTGTTTTTGTTATGTTTCTCTGTATAGCCGCCGCTACAGAGACAGACAGTGCTCAGAAGACGGTGATCGCTTTGAGCAATGACGCGATCACATCACCGCCGCAGTCAGTGCATACAGCTACGGCGTCGCCATTGAATTGTTGACGCCGGCCAACCGCCGGACAGTGGCGCAGAGTGGCGGTCGCATCATTACTACTACGGGGCAGGGTCAAGGCACTCGCTCCTTGACTGGCCGCGATATAATGTAGCGCAGAGCAGGTAGAACAGCAGCTTATCCCGGTCGGTGTGCGTCTGCCCTTTTGTTAGGCTGACAGACAGACAGACAGTCGGAGAGATATATATATAGACAGATAGAGAGATAGATAGATAGACCGCGACGTAGAGGCTCCTCACTACGGGCGCCCCGCGGCTACAACAAACTGGGGTTTGGCCACTTCGTGTCGGCTACACAAACACTACACAAATAGCGCGCTGGTGCATACATACACATCCATATACACGTATACGTCATTTCAACCATTCAGCATCGTCATGGATTGAATTAATCACAACAACGAGTCAGTCTCGCGATATTTCTCTGGCCGCTGTTTCTCTGGCAGCGGCATCAGCGGCAGCTCCGCTTTCAGTAAGTCGGCGCGAGGTCAATGACGATATCAGTGCGATGCAGCGATGATCCTGGTGATGGTGATGAGGATAATGATGGTGATTATGATTGGGAGGGGGTGCTGTGTTCTGAACCCTTGTGTGTTACGGGAAGCTGCAAAGCGACACACACACACGACGTACAGGCAAGCACAGCGAGCTACCCATCAATCGACAGCTATCATCTGTCGTCGTTATATTAGCTGTTCGTATCGATCGGACCACTTAACCCGCTTAACACCAGTTAGACGCTTAACGAACGCCTGCTGCTTGCTGTGTTCGTACACAAAGTTCGTAGCCGACAACACCAAGTAATACATCTTCGACGACCGGGATGACCACTACGAACGCCAGACCTGTCGCAGCCACTGGCCAAAGTGAAAGTGCCATCACAGCAGAAAATTTAGCAGGAGGAAAACAAGGAGAGAGAGGGGAATGTAGAAAAAGTCTATTTGTTACAATAGAGACCGCTTCTGCTGCTTCTGTAGCAACATCTAGCCTCACCCCCCCCTGTCGAGCCCGGTGGCGTGGTGGCTTAAGTCTCCGCCTCGCAACCGGAGGAGACACATAGGTGCGCGGGTTCGAGCCCCACCGTTGCACATTTGTATTTATGGGGGTCCGTCTATGAAGCAATGTGAAAAACAGTTCCGTGGACGTTACATCTTGGCTGAGGGTCAGCCCGAAAACTTTAGCCTCACCACCCCTTGCGCCACCTTTGTTGTTGTTATTGTCTGCAGCAACATCTAGCCCCCCCCTCCCCCCATCGCTTGATACAGAAAAGCGCTCTATACGCGACTAATACTGATGCATCCGTTTTCGCGTTTGGACCTCGGCGGCATCTTGCAAGTAATGGCATTTTTATTGAACGCAGTCATTCTATGGCAAGGTCGCTAGATGCGGCGAATGAATTGTATGTTAGATGAAATCGCTTACGGGCATAGAAAACATGGTCTAATGTTTATTTTACGTAAATATATCTGACATCAAATAAAATGGTGTGCTTCTTTTGAAGTATGATGAACTTTACGAAGTCAACGATTACCTTATCACGGAGCTATCCAGCTACATGTCATGGTAAATCGATGCAGAGCAGTGTAAGGCAAGCTGCGCCTACATAGAAACACAAAACTATTCGGTACTTACGCTGATAGCTTATACATACGTTTAAAAACGTAAAATCAAAAGTTGTTCTGGTATCCACAAGCTTCGGCCATTCAATGTTATAGCGTGACCGCGTTTTTTGCGGTTTATATCCACTGTTATTTGAAGCTACTGCGTGCCTTGTAAGGCCGTTACAGTCGACTGCTTTTAAATTAGCTTTTTGAAAAAGACTGGTCGAAACGCGGGGACTTCTCTTATACACCCGGATGTACCTTGTCTTTAATCTTGCTGATAAGAGAGTATATTTAGCCTTAAATTCTGCTGTCTTGTAAGCTAATCATACGAGAAAAACACACCTTTAGTGCAGGTCAAAGTCAAGTGACACTAGTTTGTCGTTGTGAGCATGAGCTATTATTAATATGATTAGCGTGTCTATATTTAGTAACCGGGCGGGTCAGTAAAAGCACCGTCTTCTTTACCGTCAACTGAAAACACTGCAAACAATTCGTTCCGGGTGATTTCTGTTTTATGTAGGTATGTGCGTATGACCTGTATGTAACGTGGGCATCTTCAGAAACTTGCCGGAGTGTCACTTTTGTGCCTCTTTGTGTTCCTGTGTGAACCCACATAGGGACAATGGATAACGGAAGGTGGATGGGACAGCGCGCTGGCGGGGGGGAGGGGCGAGGTGTGAGGTGCTGGGTTGTGTTGTGACATCCGTCACGAACACCAGTAACGCTCTTCTTGGGACTGCTGTTTCTTTTCTCGCGCTGCGAGCCATCCTCTTCGTTGGCATCGTCGCCATCATAATCGTCGCCCCGTCACTCAGGATGGCCGCTGCGAGGCCAAAACGAGGCGTATCATTGTCGAATTAATAACTTTATATAACCATCTGTTGTCGAGGCAGCGCGTTGTTTCCCTCGGCCGGCAGAGGCCTTACCAACAGGCACGTGACTTCGTTGTCGTCCGCTCCCAGTCGAACGCGCACACAAGCGTCTCCCGGCGCGAAAACTCCCAGAGCGCGATTTTTCAATCATTCCCCTAGCCCGTCGAAAGGCGACGCGTGCCACCAGCCGATTGCGTCCACATCAAACCACCGGCGCCATACGAAGTCTATGTGAAGTGAGTGAGTGTATGTATGTGTTGGTGTGTGTATGCATGCATTTGCTCTGCGTTGGCGTAGCAAAGACGAAACACGTTCAGCCCTGGTCCGGGCCATGCCTGCCCAGCCCAACAGCCCGATCGGGAGAAGGGTAGGCAGGTATATCTTTCGCTCCCATGAGTGTTCATTAATGCGTTCGCTTCTGACCGGTGGTGATTCGGTGGTGCTTCGAAATACTTCGAATCGCCTCGTCCCACGACGACTTCATTAGGCGGCCGTGAACCCATGTAGATGTGCGTGGATCTGACGGCATGGTTAGTTTTTCTCAATTCTGTGTCGCTACTGTTACTGTTGCTGCTGCTGCTGCTGCCGCCGCCAATGTTTTAGCTTGTATTTACAGAGCTTGTATTAGATCATTCACGTAGACGTAGGTTTTCGCATACGCATGTCCACAAGAAACCCTCGTTCTTGTCGTCCTGCTCCAGGAAGACAATTCTGTTACGTTACGCGAGTATTTTGCAATCAAAACGGAACTTAGTCTACTAAAGCGAACAAGATGACTGTTTAAAGCTGCTTTAGTTCATTTAGCCAGAGGTAACAAACTACTGGATACTTTCCCTGAGTAGGGTGACAGAAGGCATGCTGCTCTACGAGCTCCGCTTACGCCTGCAGCGAGCTATGAAGTCAGAGAAAGTATAGCATACAAACACACACGCACACACACACATATATATATATATATATGCCTATGTGATGGCGCACGTCTATATTTTACTTGCTGACAGATAAAAGTTCACGAGCGTGTGCGGATCGGAGGCCGCCGGCCTTCCGAGGCCCGGGCAGATAATCCAAATTTTCAGCGACAAACGACGCCGTTTCGTTTGATACACGGGACACGTCAACCCTGCCTGGACGAGGAGGAGTCGCAGAAGCCGTGGTTCGTCCATCCGATCAATTGGCAAGAGACCGCGTGACACATGCCGCTGTGCTGCGAGAGAGAAGTCGTTCCGGGTGCGGGTGCACCACGGCATCCATCCATCCGCCGTTGTGCAGACGTGCAGTTTAGTGCCTCGGGGGGCGGCGAGGAAATGGGGAATGCGGAGGTGGGGGTCGTTTCGTCAGGCTGATGAGGCAGGCCTAGGACACGTGTCGTCAGGCCGATGGCCGCCGTGGGGTGGGGTGGCGAGGCGGCAGAGATGGCGGTCCTGCCAAACGGAGGGGGGGGTCTTGTGCTGCAGTACCTGCAAGAGCTGACTTGGCAGGCGCAGGCAGACACGGACACACAGGCGCCTGAGAGGCGCCTTGGTGGTGTTGGAGTCTCGGTGCAGGACACGAACAACGTCTAGGTTCTTCTGCATCTTGTCCTGTGCAGTCGTTTCTAGCGACGAGGACGACGACGACGGTTCTTCTCTCTCAATCGAAGGAACCTGCTGGTCGCAGCTCGCAGACAGCTCGTCAGCTTTTCCTACAATGACGATGACGGCGGACGACGACGACGACGACGACAACGACGACAAAAACAACAGCCACAACAACAGCAACAACGACAACAATAACGGGTGGACGAAACCCTGCTGAGTCCTAATAGCCTCCTGTGGTTGGACGCCGGCACGCAGCCATGGCGATGGCGAGTGCAAGCTCGCATGTTTGCCAGATAGAGAAACGTTGTCATGATCGCTGTTGGGTGTTTGGTTTGCCGACAAACTCGGTCGCGGCTCCTCATGGCAGCACCTCCAACAGATTGAGCTCTATCGCCAGCATCGCCGCTGAAGAAGCCTCTAAGCGCGTTCGTGCAAGCAGCAGGCCAGCAGCGATGATCGCTCCAGACTAATTGAGATGGCATTGCGGCGACCCTTCGGTATCTCGGTGGCTCTTCGAGTACAAATATTTTTTTTCGGGCTGACTCTCAGCCAACATTTAAGGCTCACAGAATTGCCGTCGCATTTGCTTCTAAGAGGAACCCCATAAATACAAATGTGCAACGGTGGGGGTCGAACCCATGCACCTATGTATCTCCTCTGGTCGCAAGGCGCACGCGAATGCATCGATCACGCCACCGGGCTCGACGGTTTTTCGTGTACTGGAGATCTTCATCACATGCTGGGCCGCTTCTACTTGCGATAAGGACGGACAGATCAGCTACGGTTTGGCATTGTCACGATTCTGGAGCCTTGCGCGCGTTACCTGATGATTGCTTATCCGGTAATTATATTTAAGTGCTAAATTAGGTTAATTGGTGGTGTACAAGTACTACCATACAATAAGGAGGCCCGCGTGTTCGTATGCTTAAGCATAACATCATCGTAATCATCTGCCCTTCTAATTGCGGTAGGGTGAGAACATTTCAGAATAGTATAACCAGCGTTGTACGTATAGGTGCAAAGCCAGAGGTGGGACCATGCATTTGTGCATTAACAATTCGGGGCTCTAGATATATTAAATGAATAAAACTCTGGGAAGTAAAAAAAACTTAAGTGGCGTTGTGAATTTAAATTTAATGACATGTGACATGTTTATAAGCAAGGAATAGAGCGAACGTTACTCCTTATTGTTCGTAGTTGTCTATACATCTGTTCACAGTTGTTTTTAACTTGTATACACGTACACTCACACTAATATCTCTCTATCTCTTCTATATATATATATATATATATATATATATATATATATATATATATATATATATATGGAAAGTATTTTGGGCAATGACAAAAACTGAACGCAGAAAATGTTTCCACGACTTGAAAAAGCTGTACTGCAGCCTGTTATGTCTAGGTGGGCACTACTTTAGACAGGATAGTTTGCGTTATGGAACTTGATGAAAAACTTATCAGATTATCACACGAATACGAGAGCCCTTTGAATGCAGTAACGCGAGTTATAAGCTCGTGTTATGTATATTTGTGCTTTCCACGGGGGTGGTCGCATTGACCCAGCAACGGTCGTCATTGTTGCCGGTGTTGTTATTGTTGCTGTTGTTGTTGTTGTGCCGTTATTGTTGTTGTTGAGGGGTCTGCTCACACAAGCGATGATCCCCGGATGGCACTGTGTTGGTGTCGGTCGCCGCTGCCCGTCTATGTAAGCAGAACATTTTATTTATGAAATGTAAGCTGAGACACGAACTGAACAGGAACATCCGCGCGCCGAGGTGCGGACATAGCGGACTGAGAAACAATCACAGAGAGGAGTCGACACGACGGGGACAGGGCAGGGACACGCTGACGAGGCATGGTTGTGAGGTGTAGTAGCTGAGCTGAGATATAGACAAGTATAAGTAAATAGATAGATACAAAGAAACGAAACCACGGGGTGAGAGAGAAATATATACATATATATATATATATATATATATATATATATAATATGTAGCATACAGATGGAGACCGGAGGTCTTGAGATTGACCATTGATATAACAATGAAGTAGCGGCTTCAGTAGCTGTAGCGACGCTGACGGTGATTGCATAGTACAGCGGGCGTCATCTTCGTCGTTGCTGTTGCTGTTGTTGTTGTTGTTGTCGTCGTCGTTGTTGTCATTGTCGTTATGCAATATGTGCGTCCGTTCGCACACCATGTTCCAGCTAACACGGTGCGTGAGATCCGCAGATAGGCAGAGCAAAACTGCTAATCTTAGCATCAGCTCGATCTGCTGCGAATCACAATTGGCGCATCGCTGTGCTTACGTAATTCGGGTTCGACTCGGTAGTAGTAGTAGTATAGAACACGCAATGTCATTGCACCTATTGTTGCTGTTGCTGCCGCCAATGTTGTTGTCGTTTTTGTTGCTGTTGCTGTTGATGTTGCTGCTGTTGTTGTTGCTGCTGTTGTTGTTGTCACTGTCATCGGCATCGACGTTATCGACGACACAAGAGCGACCTAGTACCGTAACGGTACCGCCATTGCGACGACCATTCAGGCTCATCGCTGAGAGGATTGGGGGTTGGGAGGATTGGGGTTGGTGGGGAGGTGTGGGCTATTATTGTTGTCGGTCAACGCCGGTGACGCACGCCGGTGACGCGGTCACGTAACAAATGGCTGGAATGCCTTGCTGTCAGTAACTGACCCCCTCCAGTAATCTGCGCGCATCCGTAACTATCCTCTCGTGGATGCTGTTGTCGCTGGTCCTGCTGCTATACTGTTATTGTTATTGTCGTTGTTGTTTTTGTTGTTGTTATTGTTGTTGTTGCTGCTGCTGCTGCTGCTGCCTCTGCCGCTCGCGAAGATGATCTCACCAGCCATTCATTCAATTGAGTGTTTGATGTCTCGTGCCATCAGTCATTTTGCCACACTGAACTTTTGTTTGTGCACTTACGTTTGTTATGTAACTTGTAGAAACTTTGTCGTTCAAGCCGGTCTGCTACGGCGTTGGTTCCGATGTCTGTCATCTGCCTTGGCTTGACTGCCTGCTGCTGCGGCTGCTGCTGCTGATAGATGCTGATAGTTCTGTAACGCGTCTAGACGGTGTCAGGGAAGCCAGCACTAATAGGATGCTGGATAATGAATAAGAGTAAACCGATGCTCCACTATGTTGTGGCTATTACTATTGTGGTTGTTGTTGTAGTCGTCCTTGTTGTTTTGAAAATTCTTTGTCAATGAGACATCTATTAATGAACGCGCTTATGCTCTTCTTAAGAGAGTAAAATAGAATTGATTCAATAGAATTGCTCTCTCTCTCTCTCTCTCTCTCTCTCTCTCTATATATATATATTTGAATTTAATAATTCACTACAATTAACAAATGTTAATTAATACATTTCCACTTCTTGTAACAATTGAGGTTATTTTGAAGAAAAAGCCATCGTCCCGAGTCTGATCTATATATATATATATATATATATATATAATTCAAAGATATAATTATATATGCTAACTTAAATCGTTAATTATGTGACGTCGGATGAAGTCCTCTACGAATGTGGCCTCCTTTAGTCAATTATATCTACCGTTGTCACAAACGTGGTTCACCTACGAATAGACAACCAATAGACACAGACCACTGTCCCCATAGTCCAAATGAGAGCGTAGCGACTATTCATATCATGACAGCCGTCTCTGGCACGACAGGTTGTAGCAGATCACATCGTCATCATCACCGTCATCGTCATCATCACCGCCATCATCACCTTCATCATCATCATCATTATACAGAGCTGCCATCATAACTGCTTCTTCTGTCACTCAGTCAGTTGTTGTACTAGTTAGTATTTGTGCATGAGATGGCACCCCGTCTCTGCTGGGGCGACCAATTCAATCATGGCCACGGATTAGGAGGGCCAGCAATCAAAACATGTCTTCTGTAGCGAATTACCACCACCACCACCACTACCACCACAACAACCACGACCAGCCACCGCCCGAGCTGCCTGAGCATTGGCTTTGGCCACCACCCCATAAAACCCCATGATACGCGCGTAGGCTGTCCGTAGCGCGATTCGGCTGATCGACTCGCGCGGCGTCCCGGCATCCTCATACCGCCGATATTGGGCGAGAGATAGGTAGCTGGGAGGTAGGCAGCAGGCTTGGAGATAGGGGAAAGCGAGGAAATAAATAGACACGACGGTTAGCTTCATCCATAATATAAACACCCCCGCCCGCTAGGTCACTCGCTGAACCCCCGCTACCGTCAAGCAAACGGCCGGCGACGCGAGCGCTGGCAGGCGGCTTTAACAAGCGCAGCAAATGCCAGAACAGCGCCATTTCTTCAACGTGGGGTTGCGCTCTTCTGCCGTTCATCTCCCCGATCGCTCTCTCACACTATCTCTCCCCCCTCTATCCCTGTCTTTCTCTCTCTCGTTTTCTTCGTGTGTGTCGTCGACATCATCGGCGCGTATAGTGGTGCCAACAATACCCGGTCTAAGCACTCGATATCTCTCTCTCTCTGGGCTTTCTCTCCTTCTAACTTTGTACCTCTCTAAATCTCTTTGCCGTCCAAATGTCTTGGCCCATCGTCGTCGATCGAAGCTCGTCCGCAGGGAACAGGTCGCGGGGTCGGTTGTTCCATTCCGATCCCGAGGAGGCAGAGGACATCTCTTATGCCCCTGAGTTCTGCGTCCACGCCAGTGTCCGACGCCATTCTAACTATGGCGAGAGCAGAAGCGAAGTCGTATCCAGCGGAGAAGCGAAAGTGCGTCGACACGACACCCTGGTCTTTTCGTCGCTGCACGTTTTGCTGGGCACGTTCGAACGTGCCAGCCTCTGCAGAGCTTTCAGCAGCGGCACCTCAAACAGAGAGCCGCAGCATTGCCGGCAAGCGGCGGACAGTGTTGTAGTACCGGCCATGGGGAAGTCTCAAGAGAGCGCCTAAGAGCAGCCCTTCGAAGGGTAGAGTGCTTCGGCCCGCAGAAGCACCCGCAGTGTATGTCTGGGTACGCAACGGGCGAGAGAATCAGGGCGCGCGCGAGAGAGAGAGGGGGGAGAAGAGAGAGAGAGAGAGAGCGAGGGAGATATAGAGCGGCTGAAAGCAAAATAGGCTGAGAGATTTGAACGAAACAGAGGCAGTGCGAGCAAGGAAAGGCGACAAAGAGAAAGAGAGAGGGAAAGAAAGAAACGAAGAGATGAAAAAGAAATAAAAATTCAATCAGCTAGAGTGTTTCTCGCAGTCGTAGTGGGGGCGTCGTTGTATAGTTGTTGTTGTTGTTGTTGTTGTTGCTGTTACTGCTGCTGCTACGGTGGTGGTCGCGTTCGCACCCTGCGGTGAGGGTTGCCGACTCGATCTCTTTCTCTCTCTCTTCTATTGCTTTCACTGGTAGAGAGAGCCTCTCCGTGCTTATCCACGAGTACCCGCCCCCTGCTCTCATGATTCGGAGCGAAGCGACGGAGGCGCTCTGCCTATTGTCCTCCTCCTCCTTTTATGAGGCCACTGGAGGTGCACTGCACGACACCGACTGATAACAGCAACGCTACAAAGGAAAAGGTCCGAGAAACAGAAACAGAGACGAACGGATGAGAGGGCAGAAACAGCAGAAAATGGAGAAAAAAAGACGAAACAAAACAAGCAAACAAAAATGAGACAAATAAAAATAATAATAATAATAATAATAATAATAATAATAATAATAGGAAACAAAAGAAGACCGAAGAAAAAAGAAAGGACGTCTATCATCCAGGTGTCAAGATTTCGACTAGTTTTCTTTTTCCGGCTCATCTGCACGTATATACGAGTACATATGCATGCATGTATGTATGTATGGCTTTTGCTGCACAGCACAACTATGGATGTCATACGCAGTAGTAATAGGTATGGTTAGAGTAGTAATAGATGTAGCAGTATTTGAAGTAGTGGTACAGCCTTGTACACTCGCCGTCTTCCGTTGGCCAGGGGGAACACTTCTTGCTCTTTGCTTCTAACGGCTTAGCAGCAATAGCAGGTTTTGTGCAGACAATCAATCAGTCGTCGTCGGCCGTCGTCGTCGTCACGATTGGCGTCGTCGCAGGCTCGTGGTCGGTGCCATCATCGTTTTCTCATGCAATAACAGTTGGCGCAGAAGGCGCAATGGCCATCGGCATGGCGCCGAGGCAACGCAAACGCCGCATGTAGCCATGTGTGCGGGGCACGCGTGGGCACGCACGAACCCCCTACAGCCGCTGCAACCCCCGAACTGTCGGGGAGTGGGGGGAGCTCGAATGGCGCCAGCAAGCCTCTTCGTGGCACGGCCTGCGACGGCTAGGTCGTCGGTTTGCCAGCGATCGGGGGGATGATGAGAATGGGAGCGGAGAGGGAAGACGGAGGAGGATTACCGAAACGACCGTTTAATACCAGCCTAAGCCCGGGAATCAGGAGACAACCTGGCAGGCTTTCAGTAGTAGTAGTAGTAGACTATGTGTGTCCTACTCACGGCGAGCAGGCAGCACAAGCAGAAGAACGGAGCAGATAGGCGGTGAGTGAGTGAGGATAATAGAGGAAGGGAAAGAGAGAGAGAAACAGGCAGAATTAGTAAGGGAGACAGGCGAGATCGGAACGCCGTGCTCCTGTCGACCTTAGTGTGTCGGCCATATCGGCCCGTCTGACCCGGCCGCTTGCATGTGCCATCCGGGGGATAAGACGGTCTCAAAGCCTTAGAGCTTCAGATCCCCGCCGTCAGCCGCCGAAGTGAAGTGATTGCGGGAGAGGGGAGGAAGCCGAGTAAAGCGATATGTAAAGTGAAACGACGGAATGTCTGCCGGGGTTGGTGCAATCTGATCAGGGAGTCAGAATACGGCGCGGCATCGGCGATGCGAGGGTGATATTTGAGGGTGCGGGTAAACAGGAAGGGTGTTGCTGCGTCCTGATGTGTGTGCATGTGTGTTGTTTGTGTGGATGTGACTTCACGATATGCAAAACAACCTAACAACCGCTTCAGCGGGGCCGGCAGAAGCGTCGATGTTGAGGCGTAGGGTAAAGAGCGAGGTGCATGGAAAGCATGTCCAAGCCATGGTTGAAAGTACATGAAGTGTCTGGTCGTAGTCGTCGAGAGCGGGAGAAACAGAGAGAGAGAGAGAGAGCGCGAGTGCAAAATAGAAAGAGAGAGAAGAAGGAACGCAGGTAGTGAATTGCGCAAACGCGAAAGACACCTGACGCAGCAGGTACCCGCAACGATGCTCTTATTCTGCTATCTATTTATATTCCGAACGTCTACGAGAGTTAGACGAGAAAGGTCATAGGCATTAGACGGTCATCAGACAACTTGGACTTGGCGCGCGCATCGGTCGGGGGTAGGAAAACAGGGGGAAAAGTGACGAGAGGGGGAGGTTGCCTGCTGTTGCGTCGATCTGCTGCAATCGAGCCGCTGCTGCAGGCTGTATGCAGGCAGTGCTCGGCATGGTACAGGCGGAAGGATCGGAAAAGTCCAATTGACAGGATGATCCAGGACGATGGGACGGTGTATGATGCTCATTGCGGGCGGGATTAGGCTCTCGAAGAAGAGCCAAAACCCACACGCGGAGAGGCACAAGGTATCTATCGGCTACTGCTGCTTCTGCTGCTGCTGCGGTTTGTCCAAACGTTTCTCGATGTCTGTCCAGTTGGGCGGGTGGTATCAGGTGTTTAATCTCAACTATGCAGCCACCAACACCGCCAGACTACCGGATACTATGCGGGGAATCTTTGCCACAACTAAGCTAGACGCGAACAGGTGCCTCTTGTTTTTGCTTGAGTCTCGCGTCATGAAGTACGCGTATAAATAACACCAGCTTCGTGCAACACCAACAAACGTACTGTGACTACTTGCAGGAGACTCTGTTGGTTGTAGCGAGTGTGATATATGGCCAGTTGTGCGGCAAGGTGCGGCCCAGATACACTGCAGAATGACCCCCGCCCCGTTACTACCGTTTCCCGACAAGCTTTTCCCGACAGCTCCAGGTGTCTGTCAATTGGTTAGTATAGTTGAAACGGGATTTATATACAACATCATGGAAAGTATCTAAAGCGCTGTCAACTTGTTCGCGCTTTGTGCCAACTGAGTTTTTAACAATATGATTTATTAATTGCGTACACATTTACAAGTGTATATTATTTCACATATTTACAATATTGCAACGAGTACCAGACCTACGCAGTTACCATTGTGTTGGCAAAACTAGCAGCCGGAATGGATTTTTTTCAACATTGTTATATTGCTCAGTACATTCTGAAAATTACTAAGTTAACAGAGACTGTAGCAATATTTGTTACTGCTGTGACCTGTAGCTCGAATGCAAAGGCTGTGAAACCTTGTACACAAATCTATGTGTATAGGTATGTTTACCTCGGTCTCATGCTCGTCATGCTCGTGTGTCCGCGTTGAGCTTCTAAGAATAATGACTAAATGCCCACGACGAAGTTAGCAAACATATACTGAGTTTAACACATCGATTTATTAGGGAGCACCTGGATAAGACCAAAACTATAACTGGTCCCGGCATCAGAAAGGTTATTGCGATAGCCCCCTGTCTGCTACACGGCTTTGCTGGTCCACGCTGGTTCCTTTGCAGGATCACTGCAAAGATCCTCACTGATTGAGGAAGATACGGCGGACAAAAATTAAGAACGAAGACAACTAAAACTGATCAGAACATCAGAAGAGTGCTGCGTCCGCATCTTCTAAATGAATGTCCCAATCAGCATGCGCTGCATAAATACCTAAGCTAAAAATTTGACACAGAAGTTCCAGAAAAACAACCAAGAGACCACGCCGTGTTTATAGCGGCACAGGATCTCGTTTGCGGAGGCTGTTTCAAAGCCCTACTCTTGATTTAGCTGGGCATCCTGTTGGACCCGAATTCCTTTTGCTTACCTCAAAAACTCGCTAGACTTCCGAGACATGCAGTACCTAACAGCGTGATCCAAAAAGCTTTCCAAAAGGCTTCCAGGGGCCACACGGGGACCAATATGCTTGGCAGCTGCCTGCGAAGCAAGGCCTAATGGGCGTGACTGTCTCATACACCCGAATATGCGGAAACCGGGAAAACGAGTAAATATTCTGCGCTGGCTAATATACACATTTTCGCACATATCGCCATAGAGACCATGGAACCGTTCGTAAGGAAGATAAGTTGTTGCTTAGCGATTTAACTAAACGCGTTTCAGAGACTACACAAGATGGAAACGACGCACAGCTTCTAAGACAGATGCTGTCGTTGATCGTGGCCAGTAACTATTATTTTTATAATTATCCGACAATATAAACCGAAGTCAGTAACTTTGAGGTGGAGCATTTGAATGCTGAAAGCTACCTTCCTCGTATCACCATGATCAGTACTACCGATTGGTAAGGGGACCGTGTGAAACACACCGGGAATGGGCGTTTGATCATGTTTCCTATCAACAATCAGTCTTTCCATCGCGCTGTCCCCTCGTCCGCTAACGCTATTGTTGTCTCGAAAGACATTCTTCCTTAATTTCTCGATCTGTCTATCTATTTAGCTATCTTTCGAGTAGGTTGCTCTCGTCTGAAGGCACGGAGTGCTGCAGTGTACCCGAGCGCAAATGTACCTGTGTGGCGACTGGCCGCCTACTTCCCTCCCTACCTATTAGAATAACAATCATGTCCGCCAGCCCCCCTCGTTCTCTGCGCGACGACAATCGACCACCGCTCTTCAGTCAGATTTCGGCCCCTCGTTCACGTTTGCCCGATTGCTACTTTTCGATCCTTTCATTCGTGCCTGTCGTCTTGTGTAGCTTAATAACAATAGAGAGGAGCACTTGTCTCCTTGGGCTCGGCGGCATCTCTTCCTTCCCTCGCGGAGGGCTCCCACTTGGCTCGATCTATATACACATATATATATATATATATATATATATATATATGTATATATATATGTATATATATCCTCTCATCTGTCTGGTTCGTATCTCCCCGATGTATTGAGGCAGTTTAGAGACGGCACCAGCAGACTCCAACGGGCTCTATCTAGCGTAACCGTTGTCCGTCCGCCTCTCCGTCCGAAAACCAGCAACCGAAAGGTGCTATTGAAGATGTCCTGCTGAATAAAAGAACTCCTGGTTCCGTCGCTCTTTCGCTATTCTGGTCGGGCACTTTTGTATCCTTTTCTCGTTCCCTCTTCATTTCTCTCTCTGATTTTCTCCTGCTCTTTCGTTCACTGATTTTCGCCCCTTTCCTTTAACCCTCTTTTCCTCATCCCCCCCCTGAGTCTCTCTGTGCTTTTCTGTGTCTTTCCCCATACTGACAATTACTTAGCCGCATGCGTGCCTCTCTGGGGGTCGTTGCGGTGTTGTTATTGCTGGAGTGTCTCCGCCTTCGAGCAGCTGAAGCTGCCACGACTCTTCCTTCCCTCTACTTGCAACTCTCCAGCACCCCCGTTAGATCCCGTTCCCGTCCAGTAGTGCCATCACCAGTTGCCATTCACCGCAGCAGTAGCAGAGCTCCCGCCTCTCCCCCGGCCCCCAGCCTTAGTTGCCCTCCGCCCCAAGTCGCCCCCCGCCTCTTCGCATCGTCGGCCGCCCCATCGCCGCCGCGCCGTTAGTGCAAATAATAGTAAATCAGGTTAAAGGGTCACACTTCGTTACCGAAATGAAGTTTGCCTGGCCTTGTCTGCTTAGCTCGCCAGCCGCACCCGACCGCGTCGTCAACATACGACAACATCAACACCGCCACCTCTCTTTCTTTCGTGGTCTACCGTTGGTTGCTGTTGCGATTCTCGAAGTGAAGCCTCACTTCGAGGACTTTCTCTCTTTCTCTTGCTCTTCTATTTCTATTGTTCTCTACGTATTGTACATATTCCTCTCTGTATCTGAGGGCGCCAAGTGAGAGCCCTGAAGTGTGTCGCCTGAACGTTTGGGGTCCAAGTGTGTGTGTATCTGTTTCTGTGTGTACATGCGACAGAAATAATAATAATAATAATAATAATAATAATAATAATAATAATAATAATAATAATAATAATAACAGCTTTATTAGTGAGAAAACAAAATATCTAGATGTAAGAGGACGAGCGAAAGATCGAAGTAGACGTGACATCAACATGTCGTTTTTGCACTTTTGTCTACTACGGTTATTTGCTTTATCTTTTTGAATGTCGTCCTTGTTATTAGCCTTTAAGAGTCATTATTCGTATTCAAATAATTTACATCGCCGCTATTAACGACGGCACCGACTGTGGTGGCTGGGTGTGTGATCTATGACATATGAAGGCTATGACCAGCAGCCTAGCGATAGCATTGTCCAGCACAATGATCACACCTAGTTGGGATGACTGTGTAACGCTTGATTGTATGGCTTCTATGCGATGTACATTCTTTACGTACACAAAACACGCCTGACTCACTGCTTACACGCACACACATTATATACATAACTATATGTACGCATACATGTATATATATATATATTTACGTGCATGTACGTAGAACATCATGCAACGACACACAACGAGGAAATGCAGCACTATCTGTTCGGGGTACATTGTTGAATTGGGCTAATAATCTTGGCTTAGAGAACCTGCGACTACACGTTCGCGCAGAGACAACTGTGTGTCCTCTCCAAAGTGCTAACATACTGAATTTTTATGACGTATGTTCTGTTGTTGCTTCTCGTGTCGGCGGGGATAGCAGGCGCACGGGCGCTGTTATTTGTCACACAGGCTGGCTTTCTTGCCGGATATGCTGGTACGCTTGGTACGGATAGCTGGTTACCGACGAGGTGGTGGACACTTGAAGCATTGAAGGATTTGAGCGGTTAGACTTGCTGGGGGTTGAATATTGTCCAGTCGGGCGACGGTAATGACGGTGGTTATAGTTCTGCTGTTTTAGCTGCTGCTGTCGGGGCCGTTGTGTTCGTGATCTTTTTCATGTCCGTCGTTGACGCCATTCTTCTCATTGTCGTTAAAAAAACTAGTCAGTTACTTCTAAAAGTGAGGCATTCTGCAGCCATTGTAGTAGTACCTGTTGTGGTTGTTGTTGTTGTGTTGTTGTTGTTGTTGTTGTTGCTGTATGCTATTCTACTAAAAACAAAAATTGGCCAGTTACCTTTTGATGACGCATGCGACTTTCAAGAATACGGGGAAGAGGCTGTTGTCAACGTCGTTTTGGTTGCTGTTGCTGATGTTGATCCACTTGTGATTATTGTTGTTTTCTTCATTGCTGTTGCTCTTGGTGTTGTTTTTGTCATAGTAGTGCTTGTAGTTGTTGTTGCAACAAAGTTTCGCAATTCTGTTTATAGCTCTGCTTGACGCCCAAGTAGAGACCTGTTAAGCGTTTGCTCATCTCGAAAACCGAGGAGTACCCAAACCTAGCCGAGTAAGCCAGTTGTGTCAGTCGGCGCAGGTCGCGTCTTCGGCATGCAGAAACATATAGAGCCGGCGTATACAAACGCATAGGGGTAGAGCGTTAGTAAGACTACCGTGTTGCGCGGCATCGTGTGCTCTTCTTTCGAGCAGTGTTCAAAGTGCATCGATAATAAAATAATGATCGAGCGAAAGACTGAATGAACGAACTGTCTCGAGAAATTCAGGCGCTGATTCGGCGAATTCGCTTCACACCCGACGAGCAAAGGCGTGCTATGTCTGTTAGCTAATTGATCAGTTGCTGATGCTGTGGTGTGAGCACAGGTAGTGGACATGTGAATGATACACGTTGATGGAATTGAGGCTATTACAATTGAGTGCTGTTGCGTTGGACAAGCCTATTTGCTTGGCTGTCTGATACTTTGAAAGAGACCTATGCTGTTCCATGGTCAATTTCCCGCATACGAGCGAATGATCTCATTAGCAAAATGCGAAACATTGTTTTTATTTGTTCGGTCTCAACGCTGTGCGCCGTCGTATGTACGTTTAGACTTTTAAAATGTTCAGATCTTTTACGGCGCTGAGCTTTCAATTAAACTCATTAGCGAAACATTTTGTCTGACTGGATTCGCGGCAGCGACTTTAGATCTAGGTATTCGTCAATTAAAAGATAAGTAGCCTATTGAGAGAGTTTTGCAATATGATCGCTGTACCAAGGCATTCATTGGCCGACAGTGGACACCTTAGTCAAATGCCGATGTTTTTCGGCTTTATATATATATATATATATATATATAAACGTGCACGTGCATGTGTGAGTACGCCCAATGCAATTTCAGATATAGCTATTCGTGTAAATACTAAGGAAGCCTTTTGTGCTCTATGACAACCATATTTTAAACAGGCGACAGTCACAACATGCGATTTTGTCAGTAAACGATTGAGTGCAGTAGCATAAACACTAACGAGGCCGAAGCTTAAGCCTGCAATAGCCAGCGTGTTGTTCTAGGTTGCCGTGGCAATGCCCCATTTTGAATGTGCGTTAGGAAGCTATGGCCGTGTCACAAAAAGCTCACTGATTGCTCAGAACACGTATCCCATTACCCATACGTGTTTGGGTTAATGTACATAATTCTGCACCACTTTCAATGGTGTGCCACTCAAGCTTACTTACCCCTTGATGAGCTAATCAAAATGGTTGCACTAATGGTTTTCGCCTCTTTGACACCTGATGACGACGGACGGACTCTGTGACAACGGCACTAGCACGCTAGCATCAATTTGCGCCTTGCGCTCAACTTTTTTTCATGAGCAAATGCAAACCTGCCCTCAATTGACACAATACATAGCACGAATTCACACAAGTGAATGTGAGTCAAATGAGACCGTTTTACTTTTCTAGATAGAAAGTGTGTGCGGGAGAGAAATTAAACGAACGAGGCTGCTTTATCACGGGGTCATGCTGCAAATGTATCGAATATCCACTTGTCTAGATTGAACGCGTTCTTAACTCTACTCGTAGCTTCTCAAAAACCTCTTGTGGGTGGCGGTGGTTTCTCAAAACGATACCGTTGCATGGTTAGCGGTCACGGAGAACAAATTTCAGGTCGACTTCCTTCTCAAGCACTCTCGAGCGACTTCCCCGTGCTCGCAATGCTCTCGTTGGTGGCTTACCGAGAAACTCGACGCGCACCATCAACCTCGTCTGGCCTCGATCTGGTTGCTGGTGGAAGCTGCAGCAGCAGCAGCAACAGCGGGACCAAGGCTACGAAGATGACAATAGCGTTGAAGAGACAAAACTACCCACAACGACTCACTGACTGAGGCTGAGCTAACCGCCCAACACAGCACGTGGCATGTGCCTGGACATTTTGTCTATTTCGGCCTACGATCCCTGTCCCCTTCGGTCTCCTACGAAACGTCATAGGCGCGACCGGTAGATATAAGGGAGGATGGGTAGAGGTTGTGAGCCCGCGTATTACGTTCATCCTAGCCGCGTCGCTCCTCCATGATACACGCACTATATCAGGATGTTCCTTGGGGCGTACTAAACCCGCAGGATAATCCCTTGTTTCGCTTCGTACACTCCATCTTTCTCGTTTCCCTCTTCTCCTTCTCCATCTTATTTTTGTTCTCGGTAGTATTCTTCTTCGGACCTCTCCTCCTCATCCTCCGGCTCCTTCTCGACCTGTACACCTCTTCTACATTCTGTTCGCCTCCCGGCCGCCGAAGAGTACACCTTACCGTCGATTCAGCCAGCCGGCGCTGATCTAATGCGCTCAATGGTCAATGGTCTGTTCCAGCTGCTACCTCCGACGGGGGAGCGGGGGGGGGAGCTGTGGCGGCTGCTGCTGCTGCTCTCTCAGTTTGGCAGAGCGAACAACCGCCAACCTCACCACAACCGAGTAGTGGCAGTTTCATGGTGACAGGTGGCACTAGGCCGCACCAGCCACCGACCCAATGCTGGCTGGTGCGGCATTACATTGAGCTGCCGCAGCAATTTGTTCGATTACTCCCAGTCTTGGTGAGCCCGGTGGCGTGGTGGCATGCGTCTGCGCCTCGCGACCGGAGGAGACACATAGGTGCGCGGGTTCGAGCCTCACCGTTGCACCGATTTGTATTTATGGGGGCCCGTCTATGAAGCAATGCGAAAAGCAGTTCCATGGACGTTAACTCTTGGCTGAGAGTCAGTCCCAAAAGGAGTTTTTACTCCCAGTCTTATTACTACGGCTAGTACTAAAAGTAAAATTTTAGGGCTGACCCTTTTAAGCCAAGATTTAACGTCCACGGAACTGTTTTTCGCATTGCTTCATAGACGAACTACCCCCACAAATACAAATGTGGGGCAACGGTGGGGCTCGAACCCGCGCACCTATCTAGTGTCTCCTCCGGTTGCGAGGCGCAGACTTAAGCCACCACCACGCTACCGGGCTCGACGCTATAGCTAGTACTACTACGCATGCTTGTAGTAATAGCAGTCACAACCATGATTGTTTGACAGTATAGTATACAAAATGTAGTAAATTGTTTATTCACCATAAATTGGAAGTATAGTACAAAAGTTCACATATCATTTTGTAGGCTAAGAATATCGTTGACACTACTTGATTCATTGTTGAACATTGTAGTGACGATGTTTCGACAAACGAGCAAGTGAGTATGTGGTAACGTCCGATATTGCACTCGCCACATCACTTACATACGCACTCGTCGATGTCATAACACGATTTCCACTCAAACATATAAGGTGGTGGTAAGCATGCCATGTTGTTCGGTATATATTGTAGATCTGTTTTTCTCTCAGAAATAGTATATAGAATCGTGTAGTATAGTTTGTAAACTAGTGTAGTATATACAATCATATAGTAAAGTTTGCAAAATATTTTAGTGTATACAATCGTATAGTATAGTTTGTAAAATAGTATAGTATATAAAATAACATAGTATGATATATACAATAGTTCCACATCAGCCAGCAATGCAAAACGAAACTACTCTCGAGGGGAATAGCTTGCTGTAACGGTAATAGTTTATGGTAGAGGCTAAACAAAATAGAATATAATAAAATAGGATGACATCGATTGTATGTATCGAACTCGATGTATATAATGAATGACACGATGCCGCTCACGACACGATACACGCCAGCATTGCAGCAAATATAAAAGCTCTCAGAGACATAAGCAAAGTTATTTCTCAACAGTCTCAATGACGCAGTTTGTCGGCTTCACTCATGAATGTCCGCATCTTCGTGCTCTCAAACTTTGCTTCAGCTGCCAGCTGAACGACGGAATACGAGGAGCTGAAAAGCATTACACTTCTATAGCCTTCTTTCGATACGCATAGACGTAGAACTAAATATACGTAATTAACTTGACGCAAGATGTAGTATCTGTATAATGGACCATGCGTTTAGGATACGCTAGGCAGGACTTTGCGCTTTCTTATGGGATCAGCTGTCCGGCACAGAATAAACCCACTCCAATATCGTACCACGTATCTTGCGCTCATATTGTACAAGTCCTCATTTAGAGGGATAATATCGAAATCGCAGATTGTTATGGGATTTGGTCAGCATATTGTTGGTGGGTACGCCCAAATATATACATAATTGTGCGATCTGTGCGATCCCGATATCGATGCACAAAGCACATTTGAATGCTTATAATAAAATAAAAAAAACGAGGATTGTCGAGGAATAGGTGCTTACAGTAGCAATTGACAAGTGTACGCAATTTCGGATGATGCAAATAGCAGCGAAAATAAAAACGTTACAACGAGAGACCTTCCAAAGCTTTAGATGTGATCACGGGTAGAGCCAAACATCTTAAATATCGATATCCTACACAACCGAGCTGGTTAGCAAAGGAAAACTAAGGTTAGACGTAAAGACGACGGCATTTCATTATGGTGATCTCTACCGTTAGAAACGGCCATGTCTTTGAGTGGTAAAAACTTTTTTGGGGTGATGTAGAAAAAATATGTATACTATGTTGACGAAAAATTTTTAAAGTGACTCCACTTGTCTTATAATTAATATATATGGTTTGCATGAAAGGTGTTTTACAATGTACATGAAGCGAGTACTTTGCCTGTCAATGCGGGCAAGGAGCCGCTTTGTGTACCTAATGTCAGGCTGTGCACCAGTGTTGAGATCATTCGATTAAGGTTGAAGACGCTGCGTACAGTACCATTTGAGAGCTTTATCTCGGAATGGGAAAATAAAGTTGAACAAGTCCGACGAGAGGTTATATATATATATATATATATACACTGTAGCTAGTGACGAGAAGATGAGATGGGTTGAGAAGACGCGACATTTCAATCGCGGTGCTGTCAAAAAAGCGTACATTATTTTCACAAAATCAGAACCATTACACTCATGTCTCGTCCATAAGAAGGTTCCACCTAAATTGATGCGTTTATTTCAATGGCTTGTTGTGCGAGCAAGATGGATTTCTAAGATAATGAATTAGGTCTAATGCTCTTGACATTCTTTTAGACCACGTAAAGAACCGCCAAGATCTAAAAGAGATCGCATATGCCGCCTTTATCAACTTTAAAACTGCATTCGACTGCATTGGTAGATAACCCATATGAAGTACTTCAAATCCGATTCTGTATAGAGGACACTATGTATAATTTACGCGACATGCTGCATGTGAACTTAATTATTACCATGAACGGAGCTCGTTATGTCAACAGGCCAATACCAAAGAGAGTTGGAGTCCTTCAGGGTGACTCTGCAAGCCCGTCAATTTTCGTATTGTTTATAGCCGGCTTGGCGGACGCCTCCAGAAATGTACAGGCAACACACGCATTTTATGCCGACGAATTAGTTGTTCTCGCAAACGACACGAGACCACCCGCCGTTTTATCAGCGGGAAGCCTCAGATTAGTGCCAAGTAAACCAACTGACAGCTAACATCGCCAAAACGAAAATGCTACGATTAAGTCGGGGTGGATTGTATGCCGCAGATGATCGGTGCATTATAATTGAGGGAGTAAATAACTCGTCAATCACTTCTGCTATCTAGGAACACGTGGTAACGCCCCACCTGTCATCTAGCACACACATATAGCAGAAATGCGTAGCAAGCCCACCGCGGCCATGATTCTAGCTGATTTACAACAAAAAATCGCGCTGAAGTCATTTAGAATAAAAATTGTGCCTATAGTAAGATAATGTCTTCACGCATATGCCTCTTATTTTACAATGTCAGATCCTAGACACATAGATCAAATAAAATCCTACTTTGTAAGACGCGCGTTGAACTTGCCAAAGAGCGCAGCGGCGAATCTGAAATTATGCCGCAAACGCACATTAGTAGAAGCTTTATTACTGAGCACGATACCTTTCAGTACATAAGCCCTAAAGCCAACAGAGAATTTAGATAAAATCGCAACCTAACATTTGTAATGGGTCCCTATGTCGAATGAGCTTAGTTTATGCAGTGATAAATGGAAATTGGACGTCACTGAGAAACATATCTATGATGTGCCGAACAGCATGGCATGGCTACCATCACCTCATATGCTTGAAAGAAAATCGTTATGAAATCGACGAGTGCGTATGTAAATATTGCAGAGAGTGCAATATCGGACGTTACCACATACTTTACTGCTCGTTTATCAAAATATCGTCACTACAGTCAAGTGTCGACGATACTGTTAGCCTACAAAATGATACGTGAACGATTGTACTAGACAACCAATTTGTGGCGAATGAACCTAAAACTATTCTTATGTCGCCCAACCTTAATACACTTCTTTTACCGACAGACTTCTGAAACGAGAAATGATTTGTGAGCCAGTCTGCCAAATTAGTATTTTGATGGGGTGCAGCAAAAAATTCCTGAACGGAAAAAAACAGTCGTTTGTCACTGCTTGGAGGTTTTTGAGCAAGCCTTCTTTCGAACGTACAGCTGCATGCAGTTTTGTATCGATTATTCAATTTGCGCGGCTGCGCATTGGCAGCGTATTATAAATTACCCCATTAAGAGCCCAATGACATGTACAACGGCGCTAAGGAAACACTTTTGATTAGAAATTTAAGGTGTTTCTTTAACAAACGTTAACCAACGTTAATCACTGACAATGCCCAATATAAGCTTTGGTTAATTTTGGGCGAAACTGCGCTCTAACAATGATGAAGTTTTTAAAAAATTACATAAAAAAGGGGTGTCTCAGCGTACAGTACATTCAGATCACCGTTTGAGTTGCAATTATTTTGCCAATAAATACTAACTTAATTTCACACATTTGCTTAAGTTAACATATGTTCATAATATTTAATCTACTTATTCGTATATATATATATATATATATATATATACACGTTACATAAATGCTCTCGCGAATTACCTTCACAGACGTGAGTAATCGAATTTATCGAGGGACCTTCAAATATGCGGTCAACGGTAGACGATAAATTGTGTGCTAGTTTTCTTAGGGGGGAGCGTCACAAGCGTGGCATTGCGGCGCTTAAAGCGGCTGACCACCGTGATGAGTGGGAAGAAAATTTCCGATGGAATCTTACCATCTCTCATAATTTTGAGCGCACGTGAGGCAACAAGCGCATAATACATTTAGCATCGCTCTAAACAGCTATTAAACCCACGTGTTCGGGCGATCGGCTGGCGCGAGACTACTTTATGCCGTAATTTCGTCTTGACCATTTTAGTCACCTTTGGCGCACTCAGACGAGGCTTATTTTGGGTTTTCTCCAGCAAAGGGCTGTAAGAGCAGGGCATTACTTAACTGGAGTGTCAACAGTCAATAATAAAAAAAGAATTCTAGCCATGTAAGCAGGATTCCATTCTTCGCATTAAAACGTTTCGGTTTTTTAGAACCGAGCGTTAGCCGTCTAAGCTACCAATGCTAAAACTCATTTCTTGGGTTGAGAACATATTGAGGATGGTCCGTGTGTAAATAACTATCGACTGAACAGACACGTTTCCTGAAAGAATAGCTCAAGTTTATCGTACGGATTTTTCAAAGTTGCAAGAAAGCATATCTCGCAGCTCAGACTGCTTTTATGTAGCGGTCACAACTGTTTAGATAAACATCTTTCGATGACAACGATGTATTTTCTTAACAATAAGGCGTAACCGCCGTAAGCCTGGAGATATATAACATTGGTGCATTTTGCACGAACGGGATTCGGACGAAACGATAAGGTCGAAAGACCAGTCATATAGATGGAGCAAAGTTTTCCGAAAGCCTCGAATGCCCAATTGGCATTACTTCCATCATAAACAGAGCCACCCAAAATTTGAGAAAGAAGCTGTCCAAGAATCTGAGAATATGGCTCAGGAATTTGTCAATTTTTGTCCTATTGTACTTTCTATAAGGCATTACCTCGTCGTAGCTTGTAAGTCGTCATACCTGACGATTCAGCGGCTACAGCGTTGTCTGAACACGTATGATGCCGGGTAATGTTTGGAGAACAATAAAGTCCCAAAAACTGCGGGGACCTTTGATGTTCTCCATGTTCGCGCACTTTGAAACTGCAATATGATCTAAACACGTCCCCGACAAGGGTTCGGCTATGCGATCCTCAACAAGGAAGAATTTCCTAGCAAAGAAAAACGACAGTTAGTCGTTATATAACGAAATCGATAGGAGGCGACGTTAGCATTTCCCATAAAGGTGCAAGGTAAAGAGGTGCACTTCGGCAACAGTTCATCTCAAATATTGAATAGTGTGCTCGTATAAGTTACATGGTTAGAATGACACCCTATAATAGCCTTGGAGGCCTGCTGGCTTTTTCAGTGCGTATAATACATACAGTCGGCACATTGCCACGTGGACTACATATAGACTCTACAGATGAAACACTTATAGACATTGACACTGTCGCCAAGTTTCCTTGGGTCCCTATTTGCCGCAACGAATTTAAAGTTAACTGAGGTGAGTGGCACGCCCGACAACAACACTTGAGCCATGTTTTGCTAATCATAGTTGCATCAAAATGAGCTATCCTTCTTCCTCCTACAAAGCAAATAGCTAAAAACTTAAGTTTACCGGTTAGTTCTTGGTGTAGTTAGTTCTTTAGGCCCGTATTTGAGTGGATGAATGCTCAAATAATAGATCAAAGCCTGACCTCATCCCGAAAATTGAGAAACTTAAAAATTTTGTTGATCTGTTTCCCATTGGTGCTCCCATTGGTGGAGCTCATACTTATTGTCTATAAACTGTTTTCAGTAATGTTTTTAAGTAAGTGCGTCACACATGGCACCTCCTATTCTGTGTTGAGGTGTACCGCTGTCGCCTCAGACAACTCAAACCCGTGTTACACTTCCAATAATGTTCCAACGTTTTTTTATTTATATTTATTTTACTCATATTGAGTTATTTGCATATAACATGTGTAAAATATCAAAACTGTATTAAGGACAGTTATCCTGCAGATGTCGTTAAACCTTGTGAATATGACATCTGCTTGCAAATGCAGACGTATTTCTCGGTTCTGATTATTTGGCAGTGCCATAATATACAATGTATATCACTTACCGTATAAATAGTCTTTTGTTTTAGAGCTTTCGCTAAGTAGCGACGTTTTGCCCAGCATTATTATGTGCGTTCGAGCCAAGTCAGACAATGTTCGCATTTGATATGTTGGGTTACATAGCATGCAGGGCGTCTAAATATACATTACACCAATGAGCATCGACACCCTCCTTTCTTACGTACATCAGCGACAACAATTGTTCTTCTAACAATAACCGACGATATAACGAGAAATATGGTGATCATAGTAACAGAAATAAAACGGGCAGAAACGTACACACCGCAACCACGCAACAACAACAGCAAACAACGAAGGTAACGGCAGACGTAACAGAAATATTAGCGGCAGCATCAGCAGCAGCAACGCGAGCGTAACTGGGCAATACCAATAAAAACTACACCAATGTAAATGCGACCATACTGCAATAACGATGATAACAATCATATGGCCCAACAACAAGAAGTCCAATATAGGCATTAGCAGTAGTAAGGATGCTACTTTTGGCTCGAGTTCGGTCACAACCTTTGGGACACTTGGCGGTGCGTATACGGGCATCTATCTATTGTTTACAATGCATTGCCAGACGGACAGACGAACGAACGGACAGACATACATACAACTGTGCCATCGGAAAGCCGTCGAGAGACCCGTCACGGTGCAAACGACCAAAGGCAGGCGGCCTCCAGGAGGGGATGTCGTTGACTATTCGAGGGGCGTATTTGGTAATGAAGGCACAGACCCCGAGACTGTTGACTTGAACGGCCGTGGAACACGGGCGGGAGAGCTAGTGGGCGCCGAGGAGGTGGCGCCGTCCAAGGGCGGAGTCTCGAACGCAGCGGCAGCGGCGGTGGTCGCACCAAGGGTCGTGGTCTTGGAGGCTCCGCCCAACATTAGGTCATCGGTTGTGTGGGGATGGTCTCTCGGTGTTGTTGTTGTCAGCTCGGCATCAGACGAGCTGAGGTGGAAAGGGAAGGCAGGCAAGCAGGCCCCGCGGATAAAAGACAAGGCCTCTGAAGTTTGTTCTTTCAGCTGGGACTGCACCAGCGATGGCCGTAGTGGTGGTGGTGGTGGAAAAAACGGCGAGTACCCACGGCAGCGGCGAGTCTTTGGGAGGGCTTTTTACAGAGGTTTCTGATGTTGATGCGCCCTCTCTGGTGTTCGCAAAGCGTTTGGCTGGGTGGGGCATTGCTAGGAGGACGCGAGTATGTGCCTATGTGAGTGTATGTACACTCGTATATGTAAGTGCACGTTGGCGCCGATGTATGTATATGGGCGTGCGTGTGAAGGGGCGCGTATTTGTGTGACATGCTCTCCCTCCCATCTCTCTCTCTCTCTCTTTATCTCTTGAGTGTCAGTCCTTACAACCCGCGGGAGCCTTCTGACGTTACTCCGGCAGAAAAACGAGAAGTGCCAGGCAGCAGAAAATCCTGAATCACAAAGAGATTCGGCAACGATCGTTTGGGAACGAACGAAACTCAAAGCTAGATTGTGTGAGAGAAAGAGCCTTAGTTGTTCACAGCTGCGTCACATGAACAGGCGAGCCCGAGGAGGAGAAGGAGGCGGCAGGCAAAGGGCAACGGGCACAGCTTGCCTAAGAGAGGATCCGCTAATGTGGGCGGATCAGCGCGCCGATCAGAGGAGGCAGGAGAGGGGAGTGGAGCTTTGAGCTTTAGGAGGCCTACGTTTCCTACAGATTTAGGCAGATAGATGTTGTGACAGATAGCCCTGTCGAGGCGTCGGTGGTAGATTCCTTCCACCAAGCTTTCCACCGGCTTCCAGTGGGTAACGCAAATATAAAAAGAGGCAGCCAGCCAGCAAGCCGACAGGTTCCTGCCACCCACTGCCCTGTATATTTGTTCGTAGATGATACACGACCAATCTAGGCTTCGTCGTGCGATGCAAAGCCAGCTCGCCCGTCCTGCTTCAAGGCAGCACGACCGAGTAGCCATAAATGTAAGCGTACAGTTATGACAGGGGCAGCAGCACTCCATTGTGATGAGATCAAGCGTGTCTGTGCGGTCTGCCCGGTCAGCCAGAGCTTAGCTGACATGAGGCGCAGAGTAGTTGGAGTCTACGTTCGTTTTGATTAAAGCTCGATAACTGAAGGACTCAAGCTCTACTGCCAGGGATTGGTGTGTCCGAAGCCGGTCGACAACAAGATCGTGCAAAAAGTACAGGCGGGGCGGGGCAAGACGGACCTGTTGTTAGACAGGGTAGGAAAGTCAGTAGACAATGCAAACAACAAAGCAAAGCAAGCTATCGTCTTGGGTGGTTTTCCAAGACATGTCTTGATCAATATGGATAACGATAGCAGTAACAATGTCGAGGACATTGCCGAGGTTACGTACATTTGATCACGTTCTGACTTGTGGACGTACTTATAAGCTAGCTTGCAATGTCTGCTTCTGAAGCCAAGTATTACTTATCTCAGCATATATATATATATATATATATATATATATACATAAATGGCGATGACCGTGGACTTGTCGTTGCTCTTGTTTCTAAAAAATGGTTTGTATTCATATCATTTATGTAATTTGTATTTGTGTTATCATCATACAGTTGTGAGGTTTGAACGTGTCGCCACAATTAAAGCAAGTTTGCGTTATTTGACTGGCGAATTTTTTTTGACGAAAGCCAACTAAGAAAACATCAATAAAATACAGACATGATATCAGCGCCAACAACAACAACAGCAATTGGCGGTGGTGGCATCAACAATAGCACAAAAAGCGATTACAGTAACTACAATGCCCAATTGCCTGCTCCTCAGTCTTTCGGTGATTGGCGGCCAACACCTGCTGTCGCGATAATGAGGATGCTACTGCAACAACTCTTGGCCAACAGCAGCTAGGATTCGCTACGCCTGGGGGGTACAGATGTAGCACTCCACTGCGCCCGTGCACTTTTGCAAATGTGCAAAGTGCCGACCGTGATGGTTAAACTGGTGCCGACAGTGATGGTCAACAGTGTTTGGAGAGACCATTTACTTCTAGCCGTCGAATGCGGGCACTCCTAGTATTACACCAGGAAAAGCTGGCCAATGGTCGGTTATTACACCTGGTCACGTCCCATAAAGCCATATTGTCGCACGCAGGTCATCAAAAGCGATCTCCCGGGTCCTTCATTCTTCTGTTTGCGTATCAAAAACGTGAGCTGATTCCCTGCGCTTCCCCGTTAATATTCGCTACCTGGATGACGACGTTGTGGGCGTCCTCTACCTCTTGGCCGTACTTGATGACATCCGCAAGATCATTGATTTAGCTGAGATTAGTAGCCTGTTGCTAAACCCGGCTAAATGCGAAGTATATGTTACAGCGCACAAAATAGTCGAGCCCTTAGATCTAAAGAACAGTATTGAACTACTTCCTGACTGCCGCGTAGTGGACAGGATTGACCGGAAGCTGCTGGGTATACGTTTGTTGCCAGACGGCATTGCAAAAACACTGACTGATCAGAAGGACAAACTAGACTTCGTCACAGGCAGGCTACCATAGTTAAGACCCCACTGCGGCCTGCGTCTCCTTAAATCCTCCCTTTCAGACGCAAAGTTGGCACACTTACCCAGAGGTTGCAACTTGCATCGTCGGCCTCAAACGACAGAGGCCTTGTTATCCACAAATCAAAAAAGGGCCTGACCTATTGCTCTGGAGCTTGCAGGATATTCGATTCCTGTGACAAAGCAAGCTTGTTATTTGGACGTGATCTTGGACACCGGGCTGAACCGGGGCAGCGCACATAGCCCTTATCTCTCGCAAGCTAGCTAGGGTTTCCCACAGCTTGCCTCGGATTCCTAGCCTCAGCAACAGACTTCCTAGCACTATATGCGTGCTCAGTCTAGGGAGACCTAGCTTTCCGGACGGCTCCTAACCGTCGGTCCATGCGCTCCGCCAAACGCATCATCTCACTGAGCGCCTATAGAGCTGTCAGCACGTACGCTCTACTCGTACCAGCATGGTAGCTGCCCTGGGTTCTTCTGGAAAAAGAGCGCGCCGCTCGCCATCTTGACGGTTATCTAAACTTCGACCAAGCAATGGCAGCGACCCTTGACGCGTAGGCGCAGGAATAAGCCACGTACGCTCGGACGCTTGGCCGGCATTCTGGACCCGCATCCTTATCCCAGACCTTCGCCTTTGGTTGGACGCCGCAGAGGCCCTCTCCTATTACGTCACGCAGGTCTTTACGGGGCACGGACAATTTCAGACTTACATGCTCCGTATTAGCAAATTGACCGCCAATGTATGCGTGCTTTGCGCCTCTGATACTGTCGACGACGCCGGACACACGGTCTCTACCTGCACCGCACTTGCTACGTCACGTCCGTCTACATTCTCCGCCCAAGTCTACCAGACAAAAAATACGTAACCATATATGCATATATATGTACATCTCAGATAACTGGAGCCAATAGGAATTCTGGCTTGTATACGAGTATTTATGTGAGGCAACACATATACAGGAGATTACTGGCTAAACGGATACTGAGAGAAAAAGCCAATCTTGGAACACTACGGCTTTGTCGATCCTTTGGACAGTGAGAAGACGGCTCTGGTTGCAGAGGACCGGGTTTACAGGTTAATGGACAAAGCGTTGGGGACTCGGAGGTGATCTCTTGATTCGATTGGAACTCTCAGTCCGTAGTGCTATTGAATGAAGATCCGGACTGACAAGGTGTGAAGCTTAAGTAAGAGGTGCGTTTAGTGGGTACGGAACTTGACGGTACAAAATGCAGCCGTCGGAGCCGGGTCTCACACTCCGCGGGTAGGCTGCAATGTCATGCTCGTTGCGCAAAAGCATCCACCATCCTCCACATATATATGTGTATATATATATATATATATATATATTACGCTGTAAAATAGGCAAATTACAAATTGTGCGATCGCAACAGAATGAGCACGTACGAGCGTGTTCCAACGTTAGTTTAACCGTTGCATTTCGCAAAGCAGTTTGCAAAAATAATTCTGCAGGTACCTCATTTCACATCTTCAATACATTATAAACAATTGCGCTCATAACACATTCAGTAAAATGCGAATTGATGGGGATACTCTTAGTACCACGTTGATGGGGGCTCATATCGTGATATATATCATGATAATGACCCAAAGTCGTTCCATCCCAGACTGGGGAGGAGGGACTTAGGGGCCTCCAGATATATACGAACCGCTAGCATAAGCCGCTAGCATCACCCCTCCATTAGCCGAATAGAAGGAAATTCATAACATAGGGGAACAGGGCGGACGGGAGGGCGGCTTACAGTAATCATATCACACACCGAACCACCATCAATTTAATCCCAACATGTCTTCCATTGAACGCGAATGTTTCTCAATAAAGTTTTGTTTGATTAATGCTTACGAAGATATTCACAGCAAAGATCGATAAATACCGAGATCACCGGTACCTCAATATGCGGCAACTCTGCAGTGGTGGCCTGCCACAGCAAAGAGATCTGCTGCGTTTCCATACCGTTTGTTGTGCTCTCAATCACTGTGGCGTGCTTCTCAAACGTGCTAACACTAGCGTGAATTTCTGCGTGCGTTTAAGTCTCATCGGTGCTGCGTTTGCATATCTAACTTCTGTCGATTCCTCGATCTCTGTGTACACTGTTCACTTTCAGAGCACTCGGCCGATATGGAGCTGTCGAGTTTGTGCAAAGACGAGCCGCGAGAACCGCCGTCGCCGCTTGGGGCGGACCCGTTCGCCGCTGCCCATCAGTACATATCCGTGCAGAGCTACTGCGCTGAACTCTACGACAATCAGAGCCTGAAGCTGACCAGCGACAACCTTAAGTCGTTCGAAGGTCGCGGGCGGGGCAAAGAACGACTCAATGGATTGCTGGTCTGCGTCGTCTGCGGCGACACGTCCTCGGGCAAACATTACGGTTAGTGACTAGTAGACTAAAGGACATACGTTAGCTTCGTAGCAGCGTTCTTAGCATTTGTGATGTGTTCGTTGTTCGTACGTCTAGGGCAGCATACGCCTAGTTGCAGAGCCTTCTCAAATTTGGCTGAGGCAAACAATGCAGAAGGCAGAGCTTCCCTATCGGAACCACTACAACATCATAGCTATAGAAAAGATCTATCGGAGCTGCAACTAAAGGTATAGAGAATCCCCGCTATAACAAAAGTTGTACTGAGTACAGCATATATAGGTGTGTCGCGACGTAATTCTAGATAAAGCGACACGCGATACTGGACAATGCGTTGACCGGACTTTTATGTTCGATCATGAAACTTATATATATCGGCCATTCGCTTCTTTTACAGGAAAGCCAGTGCGTCATTCAGATGTCTAAGTCTTCTCCGCGCAGGCATTAAAGCCTCTCTAAATGTGCCGTTCCTAAACTCAAGTAACGCACAAACGGACGCTTTCATGATATAGTTAAAGGCCGAGATTATGGCAAGGGATGCCTTAGAGCCATTTACTGGCTCCGCTTTAAGCCACTGCCAGCAGTTTTGTTTACCTTGGTTAGCACTCCAAAAAGCATCTGCGTGTAGGTCGATGTTTTTACGATGAAGCCGTCTTAACTCCTCTGGCAAGGTGCCTGTCCTCTGCGGACAGTGCGCTCACGACTTCTTCGAATCTCGTGTCCGCGGATGTCCAAGCCCCCGAATCTGACACGGTCTGACACGGGACGAATTATGTATATACTTAAATGTACATATATATATATATATATATATATATATATATAACACTCTCTTAATCTCACAACAGGTGGTTTATAATTTTTACGCAAGTCGTTGGTTTGCTATTGGTTACTTACCATAGCTTTAATGGTAGAATTCAATTTTGCGTACAATAATGCTTGCTTACGGTCGCTGTATATTGCACATTGTTTGAAAAAGGTATCCTCGCATGTAATGGCTGTTCGGGCTTCTTCAAAAGATCGGTGCGTCGCAAGCTGATCTACCGCTGTCAGGCTGGCACAGGCCGCTGCGTCATTGACAAGGCTCACCGCAACCAGTGTCAGGCGTGTCGGCTTAAAAAGTGCTTACAGATGGGCATGAACAAAGATGGTGGGTATCGCACGTTGTTGAATGTTGATATTCACTAAAACCGTTGAAAAACAACACTATAAATAAGCGTCATAGCCAAAAGAAAAAAGGCGTAGGCATAAGCGATGAAGCCCACAAGCGTTGGATTTCATTATAAATATATATATATATATATATAAGGAAAAGCACAGCTTAATGTTAATCATTATTGCTAGAGGCACCTTGCTTATGTGTACTGTGCAATCAGCAATGTCTTGTCACTAACGTTTTTGTATACGCAGGCAGGGCAGGTAAAAAAACTAGTCAGGCTGCCTATATAGGGAACGGGCTCCTATAATGGGCCTACAGTGACAGACGTATCTATATATATATATATATATATAGTTTTTACACCGATGAGTGTAATTACAAGCTTTCCGGTTACGTGAAACGACAAAACAAAAATGTGTACGAGAGCTGGTTACTAGAGCAGGAGCAGGGGGCCAATAACCGCGAGTGCAGTAAATCACCACGCGCGTATGCTCGGCAACGTATTCACATCACTGACATAATCATGCCGTCAGCGTGATTTGAATTAAATTTCTCAGAACACTATTTGCCAGTTGGTAGACGTAAGCCATACTAACACGCGACAGACATACAGACAGTCTAGGTCAACGTAGCTCGGTCAGGTCTAACTAATTCGACATGCGTCAATGCGACTCGTGGCGTGCAGCGGTCCAGAACGAGCGTCAGCCGCGAAACACGGCAACGATCCGCCCGCAGGACGTCCTCAACTCGTCGGCGATGTCAGTGTCTTCGTCGGACCAGATCGTCAACCTGAACACGGCCGTGGGCATCTGTCCACCGGAGCTCGCTCACCTCAAGTTCGCTTCGTGTCAGTCGCCAAAAAGCCCGCCGACGGCATTGTCCCTCTGCCACGGCACCTCACAGGATCATCCGGCCGCCGCTTCACTGGCCTCCATGACGAACTCAAGGAACACCAGCAATACTAGTAGTAGTAGTAGTAGTAATAGTAGCAGCAGCAGCAACATCAGCAACAACCACAACAACAACGGCAACAACCACAACCACAACAACAATAGCCGCAGCCACAACCACAACAACAGCAGCAACGGCGTTCACAGCAGCAGCGTCAACAGCAGCTCCAGCGGGGGTGGTGGCGCGAATAGCCTCAGCCTGAACAGTCACGCTAACGACGAACAGAATAGCCAGCACAGCAATAAAGGTTGGTGAGCGGATCGCACTTTTCTCGATGATCCTACTATCGATTGATCATAATTAGGCATCCGAGACGAATCCGAGACATACAGACATCAGACAAACATCACAATTCCACTTAAATCGGAAGCAAATTTGGCTGGTCCTACCAAACGTCTCCATTTGCATGAGTATTGAGCATTTATTTGTATACGTTACGTTTTAGGCACACCTTAGTGAGCTCAACCATGCCTAGTCTTTTCTTACGTTTTCTAAGGGTGTTCCTGGTAAATCATCAGGTCAGCCATACTGCTCATTTTGGCACTATTTTGTTAATGGCGTTCGGTCTTAGCGCTTCGCGACCATTCGCGTGACATATCGCGTTGACTTATTCCGAATGGAAACATTATGAATCTTATTTGGTGATATAATTATTGCATAAAAGCATTTCTCTCTCTCAATTGTGTCTGCTTCTGAGCTTAGTCCTATAGAAGCTTTGTGTTCCTGCGTAGTTCGGATTCGACAAGTCGAGAGTCTTTTGACCTGAACTAACGTTATCTAGGGTCTAAACTAAGAAAAAACTAAACTAATCTTATGTACCGTCTACTTGTGATCGTTAATGCGTCGTAGACGATCATGACGGTAGCGGGACCTCATCAAAAGACTGCGGGTCACCGATGCCCGCCGGCTCACCCAGTTCATCACGACCCACCTCGTCTTCTCCTGGAGGTCATGCAGGATTGACGTCCTCGAGTTTGTCGAGCTTACCGCTATTGCTTCGGAATGGGAGGCCCGATCGGCGGCTCAGGTCACTCCATGAACTCCATGGCGTCACCATTCATGTACCCGACAAGCCATGAGAGCATCTACGAAACTTCGGCCCGCCTACTCTTTATGGCTATTAAGTGGGCGAGGAACCTTCCTTCGTTCGCCAACCTTCCATTCCGAGATCAGGTCAGACAAATTAGCCCAAAATAAATTATTGTAAGGATGGATTGTTGAACTCACTCACACAGATATCATCAGCTCTATAGCGCTTGACGACCTTTTATTGAATACTAAAAAAAGCGAATACGGTCTCTCTCTCTCTCTCTCTAATATATATATATATATATATATATATATATTTATAATCATGTAACTAATTAGATGAACCGCATCGTAGTGATGAGATCAATGATCTATGTTTCAGGTTATACTTCTAGAGGAGACGTGGTCAGAACTGTTTCTGCTATGCGCCGTGCAATGGTGCCTACCACTGGATACGTCCTCGGCTTCATCGCCGTCTGCCGGCGTTCATCCACTGTTCGATGTCAACGAACACCTCGCTAACTCGTCGACTCTTAAGAGCAACTTGCAGTTGCTCAACGCCGTACGTCAACTTCAGGAGATCCTTTGCAAGTTTCGCTCAGTGTGCGTTGACCCGGCAGAGTTTGCCTGTCTCAAAGCCATCATCCTCTTTCGCGCAGATGCCCGCGGCTTGAAGGTACGTCTAAAGTATGCAGCAACTTGACCGGTGTGCGTCAAATGTACGAAGTCGTACAAATCGTAGAGAGTTGCCCCACATTTTTTAGAAGGTAACGATCCTCCGTCGCCTACGGGCTTGGAACCGCCGTGAGGCATAACATCAATGCACCGAGGGCCGGACATGTTGAGATATCTAGGGTATCCCAAACAGTCCTTGTGAATTTTATTTTATATACACTAAATGTGTGAATAAATTGAATTTGTGTGGATCTATAAACAGTCCTTGTGGCAGCATGGCCGCTGACTCTCAGCGTTATATACTTTATCTTATTCTCAATGCGCATTTCTCAAAGAAAATTCGGCCACCATCGGGGATCAAACCGGCGGTAACCTGGTAGATGACAACCATGACTAGCAAACTAGTCCCCTAGACCACGTCGCCACAGAGAGTTGCCCCGGAATCAAATACTATGCACGCTTACCCACCTATCTACAACCTGCTGCAACAACTATTGCACTATGCAGAGTCTTCCAGCCAGTCCCCATTTTCTTCTAAAGGGCTAATTGGCACTATTTCAGCTATATTGGCTTTGCGATCTGATGGCCTAACACTGATGCTCTAAACTGTAAGCAGGTTTGAGACTTAAATGTACTTCTTGCCTATGCGTTGCCTAGACCCGGGCCTTTAAAATGCAGATGTAGTAGTCTATCTAAAAACATTGTTGACTACCTGGAAACATCGTTAACGACCTAAAAAGTTTTCATATAGAAATCATCTATTCACGTTCGCACGTTGATACACACAATATTGGATATGAATTGTATAAATAAAGAACATTTTTCATTCAAGTTGTTGTTGTTGTTATTGTTGTTGTTGTTCTTTGCTGCTGCTGTTGTTGTTTTGACCATGTTGTCATTCCTGCCGTTATGATCGCTCGCTTCGATAAGATGGCGGCGTTTCTAACCTGAAACTCTTCTACCTCCGTTGTGTGCTGCTGCTGTGTTGTGTTGCGTTTGGTCGTCCGCAGGACTGCCATCATGTCGAGGCGCTACAGGACCAGGCTCAATTGATGCTTCAGCAGCACGTCCGCACTCAGCACGCCGCCCATCCGGTGCGCTTCGGCCGGCTGCTGCTAATGCTGCCGTCTCTGAGGGTCGTCGCGTCGGACAAAATCGAGTCACTCTTTTTCCACAAAATCATCGGGTCAACACCTATGGAGAAGCTTCTCTGTGATATGTTCAAGTGCTAGTCACGTCGCGTCACGTCGGCTTGACACGAACGGCAGCCACAGCCGCAGCAGCAGCATCAGCACCAGCAACAGCAACAACAACGACGCCGATGGCATTGGCTATGAACACTAGAGGGTGGCTTGCTTACTTACCCTCCGGCGCTATCGACACAATCGACAGCCTTGAACGGCCACAATTCGAATCTTTTCGACTCGCGACCAATTATCACCACCGCCACAGATTATCGCCAGCTAAAATCATCACGCACGCAGCATCGCCACTTCATGAATTGTAACGCCAGCTACCTAACATTCTTGTTTATATATGTATGTATAGTATATATATGATATATATATATATATATATATATATATATATATATATATATATGATATATATATATATATATATATATATGTGTACGCGTTTTGCGAGCTCAATCAAGCCACCCAGACAAATCTAAATCACCGTAGAAGTGATTCATCCTTAATGCAAGTGGTAGTTTATGTTCACGTACTCATCGACGAGTTGCACTAGAACTGTATTGACTAACGAACCCGCCCGTACGGTGCTTTCTTGAGATTGCCTCTGCTGATCCGGCAAACTGGCGACGCTGGCCCTGCACGCTAAACGGGCCCTGTGTGCGTTGTGTATATTGTATGCCACCAATATTTATTAACAACAATGAGTTGACAACGAAATAATAATAATAATACTAATGATAATCATCCTATTAATTTACTCATTACGCAACCAAAGACGACGACAACAACGGTCCCGACAACAAACAGAATAGAAGTATGTTGTACACTGCATCCCTCTAGTCAGCCCGTTGGCCAGCCTAAAACTGTATGAACTGACGAAATGAGATAACTCCAGTCCATTCCATCGTCGTATTCCAGAAGGATATTTGTTTTTGTATGTCTAGTGGTAGTCGTTTGCGGACTCGAGAGATGCATTTTAGATGAGCGAATCTCAGACGCGTAACGAATTTGATGATTTCGATTAGCCCGTCTGCATCGGTCGGGCCATATAGTAGGTTATGCATCTAAAAAGTTCCTCTGCCGTTTCGCGCTTCTTGGAAGGCCTATAGGAGAGCAGCCTATGCTTATAACTGTACTACATTACTTACTAAAATGGATGTGTTTTTTTGGTCTCAGTGGCGTTTAGATTTCATCTCTCATAAGTGGCGGATTCGAATTGAATTATTGCATGGCGCTTACACAAACTCTGTGCAGTTTCTTTGCAAGATTGCACCTATCGCAACCTCAGTTAGATTGAGAACCCTCTCTCTCTCTCTTCCCCCCTCTCCTATTTAGTACTTCTTTTCTACAGTTCCACTAAATACTGCAGCAACTAGTCATATTGTGACTCTGAGTTGATGCGTTGATACGCCGTAGAAAATATTTATACTACCACTGATAAAAATAATCATAATAATAATACCAATAAGGAAATTGTCGTGTCTGTGTGTATGCTCTGCAACTCTGCATGGATCTCATCATCACTACTACCTGATAACGGGTTGGGGATTTTTGACGGTGAGACGCAATAAACAAAAGGTTGATTTAACGTACTAACCGATACTAACTAATGATTTCACCAATGATAGTATTCATAGTAATGAGGACGACGACACAATAACAATGACTAATGCTGGTGTCGACTGGACACAGGATGGTTCGACAGAGCAGCAACACGTTGACCTATGTAAAGGTGTATGTATTTATGTATGTATGTATCTATCTACCTATCTATCTATGTAACGATGGCCCGCTAACGGACCAAGCGACATTGCAGCGAGACATGCATGCGAGAATGCAGTCTACCAAGTCATCGCCGACATCGGCATATTCGGCGGCCTCTACGTAGCGCGCACGACCTTGAGCGTAACCACCGCCCTTATTCATTACCATTCGATTCATTGTTGCCAATAAACTCGCACGCAGCTGGGTAAACTCAGCGCTCAGCGGCGGCGACCACAACACACCTTCTACAACTACAGTTATGAATCGACTCCACTCGAGCTATTATATGAGCAGTGCCCTGACCACGACGCCCAACCGTCACAGGCTCGGCCTACAAGTTGAAGACAATCGGTCGCACAATTTTTGCCTAATACATTACACGTATTGCAATCATTTCTGCCAATGCCAGAAAGGTAGACAGTAACACGACAACGGGACAGACTGTGAACAGCAGCAAAGCTATATGCATCATAACGATAGTGCACAACAATGAGAACGACAAACAACATGGCTATTGTTATGCTTCAGCGCGATTGGTCTCATTAAAACAATTTAAGTTATTATTATTATTATTATTATTGCAATGACGATCGAAAGCATAGCAGTGGCGATGACAAGTTTGAATATGATGAGTTTAACGATGTGTCTGTATTACCTGCGATACGATTGCTAGTCTTCATGACGGATGGTAAGATAGGCGATTTGTGCTAGTTCCCTTGTGCATGGGCACGATGCAGCAGCAAGATGAACTTAGTTGACAGAACGCAATGTGGTGTCCACATGCACATAACAACACATTAAAGTGATGACAGGGTGCTTTATTCTGATTATTGATGTAAATATCCGATGGTACCAGGTGTTTTGTGTAATCGCGACGGCTATCGTAAGTTAAATCAGTTCACAGGCGGGATAATTGGAATATATCCAGAACCTTACTTGCTAGCGTGTACGGCATTTCGGCATTATTCCGCTAGAAAGAGGCTCGCGCTGTTTTCTGCATAGGCAATTGGAGCCGAATTGTCCGCGGTGCTGATGCAAGTTTAACAAAAATATTTATATTTTCGGCTGTTTTGCCAATTTGAGGAGTTGGAATGCAGTTTTGTAGGAACTGCGGGTGAGTGGAAAATGTTGCTCAGTTAGATGCCCGTCGCGCGCGCCCTGTAATTGAGCCCGTTGGCCGCACCAACGCCAACTATGGCGCATTACTGTCAAACTTAAGCTGTCGAATCCGACATGCAAACAACATTCAGCCCCTTTATGCGAAAACCAGAACCAATCCTCTCTGATTATAGTTACCGACAATATTGATGGCAATGCTCATGGAAAATATAACTACAACGCTAATACTAATAGTTATAACGTTGATGATGAAAAATACAAATAATAATACTATGATTAACAATTATCGTTATGATTATTAATGTTTTACTATTATAATATATATATATATATATTTTTTTTTTTTGCCAGATATCTGACAGCATTTATTTTTATTCATCAATTGATATAACAATTTTGTGTAAGTGAAAGTGTTAATTTTTGTGATTATTATTATTAACATTGCTAGGCGTCACTGGTTACCTTTTCGGTTTGTTGTGGCCCCCGGTACAATGTCGGTTTAGTACGGTGAGAGCGATGGCTTGCCGTGGCGATCTCGGTTGTTCAATTCAGTGGCGGCCCGATGTCTATCGGCCTGAAGACCCGACTGAAGAAATCCCCTAGGCAACGTTTTCTAGGCTCTTAACCAGTGTCCTCATTCAACTGGTTGATTGAGTCGTAACCTGTGTCGACAAACGATGTCATCGCGATGCCGTCGCGTTAACAAGCTGTGAAGCGGTGCGGGAAGCGGCTACCCTAGCCGCAACAGAAGGCAACGTAGCGTTGACACCTTCACACATCGGTAATCGCAATACACATGGACGGTTATACTTAACAATACTAACGAGTATAACATTATTAATACCATTATTCATTCTATTCATCCATCGCACACCACCATCAGTGTCGGGGGGTAGTGTGACAATGCTGACCAGTAACTATACTACTACGATAAATAAAAATTATTATTATTATAATAATGACATGGGAAACGGTTCAGCTAGTATACGTATCTGGAAGGAAAAGCATCATACAAGCATACATGCACGCGTGATCAAGAATACCAATAATAAAATATGCTGAGGTGTTCACCAAATAGGGTGAGTACTGCCAATGGCTTGGCTTCTTCCTTGAAACGCACGTATGAATCTCGAAATGTATCTTATTTTCCTTAACGTGACATTACTGTCATCCTTTTCACAGTCATTATGGCAGAATTAAGGCAGTTGTCAGATCGATATTTCATGAGCACCGAATGCATAGCGACAGGTGACGTGTGATACGGTGCTACCTACGTAGTAATCTGAGTGTACGAGTAGAGAATCGTATATTAAGAATCAAGCATGTGTTGTGACAGATCGACAGATCTTTCGCAGAGCTAGGTATTTATACGCATAAATATAAAGGGCTAGCGTACTGCATTATATTGTCTACTATGCAACAGGCTTTTCATAGGTGTTCGTAACCCGTGTTTCCCCCTCTTAAGCACACATACTAGGGAGCACCTCTAATGCTAGGCCTATATATATATATATATATATATATCTGTCAATCGTCTAACAAAGGGCATGTCAACTGAGTACTCTTTTTGCCGTTTCAAACATTTCTTGTTGCCCCGCTATAAGCTTTGCATTAATATGTCTAGCTACTATAAAGATGTCTTAGACATCCATAAAAACTGGCAAAGCAAGGCCTTAAAATGACCAAAACAAAGACGTTGCCACCAAAGCCATCGTCATACATTGCCGGACAGGGCAATCCATCTGGTTGTGGAAACCAGGGGGATTCGGAAACAACTACAAGATCCCCAACAAAGGAGCGCCCAGCAATAAAAACCTACAGAAATGTACGCAGTACGCCTATGACGTATTAATCACGCACGTGACTGAGTCGTTGTCAGAGGAGTTCTTCTCAACTAGACTTCAAACGACTTGAAGAAAAACGCTGCACGTCTGTCCACAATTGCACATTGACAGTGATTTCAAGCGTGTACAGAGACTTGGTAAGGTAAGTACGGGGTCTAGAAGTCTAGAGCAGACCCCTCGAGACCTCGGCCAATCGTAGTTAGGAACTTGATTAGACGTAAGCAGTATTCAGCTTAGCGCCACCACATGTCATGTATAAGTCATGTATAATCATTTAGTTTCACCATCATTATTCTTTTCACAAACTAGAACAACTGGCGTTAATGACAAGCAATAGTCATAAATCCATAAAGCACGATAATTGATAATAAGTCTAAATACGGCCGATCGCCTTGCCTTACAGACGATACTCAACAACAATAGACTTACTATGATATCAACAACCAGGAAGACAAACCAAAAAAATCATAAACGAATGAAATACTCAAAAGCATACAGCCTCTGCACTAAGCAGATTGCCCAGGGGCTAGATCAAAGACAATGTGCTTGTTGCATCGAAAGAAATAGAAGTAGATATTCATAATAAGTAATAATAAGTACTATATATATATATATATATATATATATATATATATATATAGTACTATTTTGTTATAAAAGCCAGCCGGTAGATCTACAGGTTGAACTCCCTATAAATACATCAGTTCCTCCAGGCCTCTTCCCTTCGGAAGCGTGTCAAGAATCATTTTCGCGTTGCCGCCCTGAACTTCTACGGCGATGCGCTGCTTTAGGAACGCTCTCGATCATTTGTCCCCGCTCGACTTCTCCATAATCTGGCCGATTGTCTGCGTTATGGCCACAGCCTCTCGTCCCCACACGACCGATGTCTTAATAATAACAATATGTGTATAGTAATTTGTTTAATCAAATAACAAAGATTTTAATGAGCATAATAATGCAATATCAATAATAAAAATAATGTATGGAATTATATGGTAGTGCAGTAACTATGACTAGAGTAAAATAAAAAAAATTAAAACTGATAAATTAACAAGAGGGGGATGCCGATAGAAAAAGAAACTACGAGGGGGGAAACAACAATTCTAATGCTTCTCTTGAAGTCCGAAAAATCGGCAATGGCAGGAGGATTTTTTTTCCAAACAAAAACTGATTGATGACGTGGTTCATTCTCAAGAAAACATGTTGGCAGAAAATTATTAGCGATGTAAATCGCCTGGTTCGTAGGGGGGCATGGTGCAAAAAAAAGCAAAAAAAAGAAAAGAATGCTCGAAGGCATGTGGATTTTTTCACAGTAAGAAACCCGTGCTCTTTAAATAGGAAGCCAATCGAGTATCTAGACTGTACCCAAATATAACGCGAATAGCCCTGTTTTGCAGAGAATGAAGTTCTCAAGATGACACTTTGGTAAGTCTCACCTCAATCCACAGCACTGTAGCAGAGGTGAGCTCTACTAGTGCCTTATACACCAAGACGAAAATAGGGATTTGAAGCCCCCGAACTCAAAGATAGACGAGTGCAGCAACAGCAGGTGCAAATTTATATTATGTTATATGTTAGTGTGGCTGCGGCATACGCTCATTAAAGAGTAATCCTACCTACACCAGGCAAATATTCGGGGACAGCTCTCGTAGGGTACCATCCATTACAAAGTCGCCCCAGGATAAGGCTATGGAAAAGTGGGACGTGCAACCAAAAGTACAACCTGGGCTGTCATGGCTTCGTTCACCATGTTAACAGATAATAACCCTGCCAGGCTAAAACCAGCTCGCGGGTTATCTTTAGATAAAGGAACAAGTAGAGTGCACTCGTCAGCATAAGATACCGCGCGTATACAGGAAAGCCTATCTAGGCTCCGTAGAGCAATACTGATATAAAGTATAAACAGGAAAGGCCTCTTGAAGTATCCCAAGGCGCATAGAAAACTGGCTGGAGGTGGCCGATTGGCTCCTCATAGTGATTAACCGATCCTGAAGATACGACCGAAACCAAGAACAATCACCCGCCGATTATCTAAACCTAGGGATCGATTGATTAAAATCAAAATTTCAAAATTGGCACAGTCGAAAACTTGCTAATATTGACAGCAATTTCGAGACATCCGCTACTCTGCACGTCAAACTCAAGGATGGTTTAGTAGATAAAAGCATTAGCGGTCTCGGTAGATTTCCTCGCACAAAAACCAAATTGTCTTAGCGAAATTAACAGAATAATGTGTCGAAAGTTGCGAAGATGAAAATGCAATTCTTATTTTTTTTGGAAAGTACTCTAGTAGCCGCGCTTTTTAGGTTGGTGTTGCATTTGTAGGTTACTTGAATTACAGTAAGTGGTGAAATATGTCAAAGTTGGAAGGGGAGGTAGAAGGCCGTGCACGGGCTCGAGGAAAGGGGAAGACCAACTGTTTGATCGCCAATAGTCGCAAAATGTTGTGCCAGAGTAGAACAGTCTGCAGATTGCAATGCGAAAAGCAGTATCCGCGTCGACGGGCCACCACGGGTATTGCCTCGAAAAGCTTCAACTGGCGACGGAAAAATATTGACATCATATACCTCAATAAAATCGAAAACATAAACAATAACACCATCGCCATCCCTAGAAGCATGCGAGGAAGCGAAACGCCTGTAACCCTCAATATAGTATAGACGCCCTTCGTGGGCACGAAACCACGATTCAGATATTAAAACAAAGTCCGGGTAATGACTCTAATTAAAAGAAAGCTGCTTGTATAATCACAAGCAGCTTTCTTTTCATTCATATTAAACGCATTTAAAATATAGAAACTTTTTATGTCAGGATTTTCGTAAAAGCATCCAGTAGATTTTTTTGGCAAATATGATCAATGTTTATGGCAAGTATGATCAATGTTTATGGCAATATGATCAATGTTTATGGCAAGTATGATCATGTTTATGGCAAGTATGATCAATGTTTATGGCAAATATGATCAATGTTTATACTATTAAGATTTAATCAATGTATAACCTATATCTTAAAAGTATAAGCTATTTACCTCAAATCAACAATTATCATTGTTCTTATATTATCAATAACTTCACCATGTTACCTACTTGACAAAATGTAGTAAAGCTTAACTCCGCACAGAATATTTAACACGCTATAGAGAAGAATAAACGGTGAATAATTTTGTAATAATAATCGGCGCAGTAAGTTGAAGAACTTGAGTTTTGGATAATTGTATCTTATGTAACGATGTATTCACGTATACCACAAGTTTTAAATCTCCGTTAATATAGGAGCATGACATGTAATTTTGCAAGACAACCAGTACTTCTATATAAGTTCCATAAGTTTCTTCGTGCCAACCGCACTCGAAGCAACACAAACTGAACCACAGAAAAAGCGATTAATGCGGCCATCTGGTGGACGGGCCGAGACCGCAGTCTGCCAGTGGCCGTGCAGGGCGACGGCCCAGGGTCTGCCTGGATTGACATACACGACACGGCAGTATTTTATACATGTTATTTCTTACCCAACAAAGAAACAGACGAGTTCTCAAGTTTTGTGGACACTCTAGGTACAATCACTGAAAAGACGACAAATTGTAGTAACAGGAGACTTCAACCAGTATAGTATGGGGAAGCCGATCAACAACGGAGAGAGGCCGTATCCTAGAGAACTGGGCCGCGAAGGCGGGTTTATCAGTGGGGAATAGGGGGACCGCTCCGACCTTCTCCCGAGGGACGCAGACCTCCCACATAGACCTTACCTTCGCCAACGACGGAAAACTGCCTCTAATACCGGAGTGGGCAGTGCCCGAAAAAGAAGAGTCCCTAAGTGACCACCGCTACATCTACTTCACCTACACCCTTCCCAAACGAGCTGCAGTTAACGCAAGACCTCGTCGTACGTGGCAGATGCGAAGACTGGACAAGAAGAAACTGGTCTCCGTCCTGGACCAATGCGCTGCCCAATGAGGACCCAGCGGTCCGGAGGCAGACCAGGTAGCAAAATCGCTTACGACGGTTTGCAAGGCGGCGGGGCTCTCTTCCAGAGGATCAGGCAGCCGGCCCTCCATGAGCTGGTGGAACGACGATATAGATGCGCCGCGATGGATATGCATTAGGGCAAATAGAACCCTAACACGGTGGCTAAGTTCGGCCCCTCCATGAAGAGGGCTCAGGCCCTGTGAACGACGAAGAGCGTGCCGGACGCCCGAGCACTTCAACAACAGACGAAAAAATTAATGAAGTGGAGAAAATGGTATTGGCCAATCGTCGAATCACCGTTAGAGAAGTTGCTGAGGACCTAAACATATCGATTGGCTCGTGCCATTCGATTTTTATCAATGATTTGGGCATGAGACGGGTCGCCGCGAAATTCGTACCAAAATTGCTCAATTGCGACCAAAAACAGCATCGCATGAACATTGCTAATGAGATGTTGGACTCTGTCCGCGACGACCCAAATTTGCTCCAGAGGGTCATAACTGGTGACGAATCGTGGGTTTATGGTTATGACGTGGAAACCAAAGCTCAATCATCTCAATGGAAGCTGCCGCACGAACCAAGACCGAAAAAAGCGCGCCAAGTTCGGTCGAATGTGAAAGTTTTGCTGACAGTTTTCTTCGATTGCAGGGGCGTGGTGCATCATGAGTTCTTGCCACAGGGTAGAACGGTCAATAAGGAATATTACCTGTAAGTTATGCGCAATTTGCGCGAAGCAATCCGCCAGAAACGCCCGGATTTGTGGAAGAACAAAAATTGGCTTTTGCACCACGATAACGCCCCTGCTCACACATCGTTGCTTGTGCGCGAGTTTTTGGCCAAAAACAACACACTAATGATGCCGCAGCCACCGTATTCCCAGATCTGCCCCCCTGTGACTTTTTCTTGTTCCCTAAACTGAAGAGGCCCATGAAAGGACGACGTTAATAGGGAAAAACGGCGATCTCTCAGGACCCTAATCTGCAAAGCCAGGGAGGGCGTTTGGAAGGAGCTGGTGGAGGCGGTGGAAGTAGATCCCTGGGGGTTGCCATACAGAGTAGTAATGGAGAGGCTACGACGTCCGTCCCCGCCCGTCCCACCAGAACAGATAGAAGCCGCGGTCGCGGCACTTCTCCCCTGCCAGACGAGGCGCCCACCCGACAACATTGTAGTGCGCCCCGATGATATTTCGCCGCTCACACTGACGGATGTAGCCGCGCGCGAGAGCGGCTGGATCCTGGCAAGTCTCTGGGACCTGACGGGATCCCACCGGAGGAACTGCGCCTGCTCGCGGAGCGGTACCCTGGAAAGGTGGCGACCCTCGTCACCCGACTGCTCGAGGAAGGCCATGAAGTCTCTTTGAACAAAATCGTTCGTGCTTTTAATTATCTTAGATGTTTGCAACGCTTTTAATACAGCTAATTAGGGGGAGCAATAATGACAGCGCTGGAGCGGCGGGGTATATCGCCCTACCTCCGCTGAATCATAGCTTCCTACCTGCAGGACAGGACACTCAAAGCAGCGGAAAACGAATACGAGATGATCGCCGGCGTCCTTCGGCCGGCTCTCTGAAGCATTGCCTACGATAAAGTCCTGAGACTAAAGGGGCTACCAGAAGGGGTCGAAACCCTGGCCTATACAGACGACCTTGCGCTGCTGGTTACTGCCCGACGGGAATCCATGCTTGAATGGTCGGCGAATGCCGCTCTCGAAACGGTAAGAATGGATGCAGGATCATTAACTCTAACTTGATTCGTCTAAGACCGAAGCTATATATCTAACCGAAAGGAAGAGGACAAGGGGCCTACGCCTGACGGGAACCTTAACTTAGCGCAGGCAATGGAGGCTACCCTGGCGGCGTAAAGTAGTGAACTGGGGCGTGAACGAGTGGAGTAGACCCCTCCCCGGCGACACTTACAGGTACATCGACACGCCAACGTATACCTTACCTACGACGCTGGTACGAAGAGCGACGAAGGGACCTTTCGTACAGTACAACACAGGTACTCATCGGGCATGGGCAGTTCCAGACCTACATGATGCGCATAAGCAAGGCCGCAACGGGCTTCTGCGCCCTCTGCACCTCAAGCAACGCGGACGACGTCGAAGCACACAATAGCGCACTGTGCGGCCCTTGCGAGTGCTAGGGTCTCGACAAAACCAGAGCTGGCTCGGAGAGCCCCGCAGTCTAACGTGGGCTACATAATAAAATACGCGACCAGGGATGGGCCTACCTAGATGCCATCATGAAAAGGAGACTGGCCCTGAAAACAGCCAGACGGGCTAGGTTGTAGAGAGGCCTCAATCGAGACGATCGAGAGGAGGTGCCGAGGGAGGGAGAAGATGGAGCAGCGAGGCCCTCTAGAGGATCTCGACGCATCTTCCCAGGACGAGCAAGCATTGGAACAGCAGCGCAAGTGCATAACGCATTTCCCAGGCCTTCCAAAAAAAGCACCTTGGGTTTTCCTTACAAAATACACTTATGCTAGAGCGTACAGAAACAGCGTCTGCCTCGGGTGCGCCATCTTGTAAAATATATTATATAAAGCTCTATCATATACTGTTCTAGAGTCTGAGTAACTATACGACATTATGATTTAGGCGAGGATGTGTCCTGGCGCAGTTCCTCTTTTCCGCAATCTATTTCCCCTTGTTCTGACTTTTTGCTAAATACTGATAGTAATAAAAATGATAATGAATAATGACGTAAAGTTATTATTAGATAATTTTTATATTTATTCCTAATAATCGCATTGATTATTATTTGTATTTATATTATCGCGTTCTTTACAGGCACACGACAAGTGTGTTAAAATCAATTGCCTACTTGTTGACACCAACAGGGGTATTGCTAAACAATATATATTTATATATATATATATATATATATATATGTACTCGGAGTGGACGCGCGACTAGACGCAAATTTACAGATGTTCTCTTGTATGCTGGTTGCGGCGTGCAGTCTACAACACTTTAGGTAAATAAAAAATAAAAAAAGCGGCAGACAGCTACCGGGCCGTTAATTCTTAGACAGTTCTTAACCAAGGTTGATTTAGTGGGCTACGCAACAATCAATTGGCTCCAACCGTGGAAAATCCAACTTAACGCTGACTTGCGCGATGAGGGCGCCATTAACTAGCTTTGGAGACTTTAGCTATCATCGGTATACAGCTCATTGACCCTGTGTACAGCCGTCAGGCAATCATCACATGTGTTCAAGTGTAGAATTTGGCCTCCAAAATGAAATCCATTATGTGGGAATGCAATTTTTGGGGTTATATATATATATATATATATATATATATATATATATATATATATATGTAATAGTTGAATTAGTAGTACTCAAAGCACTATGATTATCAAATCCGCTGGACATCGTACTTGCTGATGGCTCGGGCGATCAGGTGCACATTTGTAGAGCACCTGTCTGGTAGTCACACGGTATACGGAACGTTCATGCATATTTGTAGATTGCAACAAAACATATTTGATTAGAATACTCCGCGACCTGCAAGCTATAAAAGTGTTTATAGAATATGCAATGGCTTTGAGAGTCACATAAATTTGCTCTTTGATATTATTCCTTCTCCAAAGACTGTTGGTGTAAAAAGTCAACAACACAGTAGACCAGCCATTCAGATGAGACTGCCTAAAATTATACGTAAAATAAAATAACTAAACACAGCTGCATTGCTATTCTAATTGCACGTTTGTAATGCACTAAATGCTTAAAGTAATTACTGGAGTTCCAGAACAACCTAAGTTAAATTACAAGACGAGCAAAATTCAAACATTCTGACAAAATAATACTAGTCGGAGGGAACAGCCGTGTCCTAGCTACCACAGGCAACACGCATTATAATTACATCCTAACTGTCAATCCATCGGCTTATAGCAAGCACTTTGCAGTTGTATTGAATCTGCAACGCATACTATTTATTTAACCACCGCTAACCAACGCTTATCAGGCGAGTAGGCGAAACAATCTCCTGCTATCCATCTGCAAACGAAAGGGAGGGCGAAGAAGCGGATCCGAACAACTACAGGGGCAACGTGCGCAAGGGGATCCCCTACAAGATTGCACGCTCCGAAGCGAGTGCCAAATCTTGATCCCACCGATGGTTGCAGGCACGACGACGTGGCAGTGGCCGCGGTTGAGGTAAAAAGATGACTGATGCGTTACCCACTTCAGCGATATGAAAAATGATTCCACACCTCGTTACACTTGCGTAGAACAGATGTTCAGCACCAGATTCAGGACCATTGGGTCGTTGAGTGTCGTGCGTCCAGGGCACCCTTTTGGCGCGGCGAGGGTTTCCGAATCGTGACTTTGAAAATTCCCGAGATGCTTGCTGGCGAAACCTTCCGTTCTTTAATGAGCTCAGACTGCGTCGTTTGCGTCTGCGTGGCACTGTTTTCTGTGGCACGTAATTGTACGAGTGAAAAATAACCGAGCAAGATGGCTTAGTGGCAAAAGCCTTTGCCTTGCATTCGGGAGGCCTGAGTTCGAGACCCAGATCGGCCACTCCTAAATTGGTTTTCATGGTTCCCAATTTAACAAGGTGAATGCCAGAGTGGATTAAAAATCGACCATTATCGGAAAAAAACGGGGAGCACAGATGTCTCAGTAAGAAGAGATGGTGGATTACCATCCAACCCCGATTACGTAAAAAAAAAGCCATTCTCGCAGGAACCACACTGACGGTGCACCACGAACTCTGTGAAAATGCAGGTGAAAACAAAAAGTCCTTTCTAGAAAAGCAACAGCTATTCGCGTCGTTGGCCCGTCACGGCATTCATATATATGGAGTAAGTAAATCATATCATGGATCAGCGGTTGTACTCCAAATTGCTACCTCCTGTCACATTGTGTGTCCTGCCACAAAATACTGGTAGCCCTATTAGCATTGGCTGGTGCTTAGCATTAGGCCAAACTTGTATGCATAGGTTGCTTGTGGGCGGCGTACGTTCGAGTGGGATTTGCACTCTGGCATTCGGGGGGCTTTTGCAAACTCCCTCGTTTCGTCCGATAGGCTTCGGCTCTCACCAGAAACAACTTCAATACGTGCCTATATGATCTGTTTCGGTCGATGCCTACCAGGGAAGATGTGTTGAGCCACTTAGGCTCATCCATTTCATGGTTTCGCTTTGTTCCTCCGCAATCGGCTAATCGACTCGAGTGATAACAAAAAACGGCTAGGGCATGAGTGCGATCCACGGTAATACTTTCTACTGTAACGTCTAGTTAGATCAGAGAGTGATTGATAACCGTCCCGCAAACGAATGGACACAACGACAACAACGTCGCTGTGGCGGTAACGTCAATTAACGCTACAACTCAGTGTGCATTTTTTACTTGAGCAGGTTTTCGGAACGACTTTTCGAAACGATAGGGAAACGCAACGTGGTTTAAAAATCAACTTTAGTTTAGTTTTACTCAGGCAGACGCGGGTCGCACCTGGCACACCAAAATGATATATTATTACCTACTTTATAGTAGAGGAATAGTTAATTGTGGACAGTGTAGAAAATGATAATTGAACAAGTTTTTTCTTTCATATAAGGCGACAGCTGTTCCCCTTGTCGTCGGCCTCATGGCGGCCGGCTCTCAAACATATGGAGTAATTAATGGCAGCCGTGCAATACGTATCAAATGTTTCATCAAAGGATCAACGTTTGTACTGTCAAGCCGTTGACCATCTGACCCCCATGACTTTCCTTCCAGGAAAATTTAGATACATTTTTATTTCGGATTTTGTTTCTAGCTCAGTAAAATACTTTTAGACGCTTCTGTTGCTTTCAAACTCAAGCGTCGTTTCAGACCATTCGAAAGTAGTGGGGTTTCACGGGAAAGCCGAGCGGCCTGTGATGGGCTTGGAACAGCAGCTCTGTGCACGCCTAAAATTGTTTATTAGCTTCTGGAACTCTTATAGGTCTAAATATCACAGGCTGTTACAGTCGCAGTAGCTGGCAATCGACGGCTGGTTTATAGTGACAATTGTTCAGGATTAATCACCGCATAGGCTGCAATTAGTGATTTCCTACTCTGTCTTGGGCGTGAACTATAAACGACTCTCTACTGGAGGTTAGTTAAAGTCCAAGAAACAAATAGGAAACAAACTTAACTATCTGATTACGTTCGGTTAGGTCACGCTTTCCTCTCTTCTAAAGAGAAGTGAGTTCAAAAAATGACCTGCGCAGTTCCCGTCTTCTGGTCTAATAGGAATGCTTGAATGCTTCACCATCTAAAATGACTAGACTGCAGCCTTAGATATGAGACCGTGAAAAACACTTCGCACACACGGTTAAGATGGGCCGTGTCAAAGCCGTGTGTCACGTTAGCAATGAAGGTGCATTATAAAAGTATCACTAAACCTCTATCTTTAAGAAGTAAACGTATATGCCTAAAGTATACTTGTACATAAGTAATCTGTTTAGGTCACTATATATATATATATATATAGACGTAATTGATCTCATATGATGACATCTCAGCAGGTTGAATCGTTTTGCAACTGAATACCCACATGTGTTGAGCGTTGGCCTAATTGCGTTCCGCCGAAATGCTCGACGCGCGCTTTCTCCTCCTCTCTCTCTCTCTTCTCTGAATATGTGGGTTCCTGCAGAGACGTTCAAAATACATACACGTGTTATATATATATATCCTGTCATAAACTAGGCGATATTGTAGCACGAGAGCCATTTACTTGTCACTTAAACGCCGATAAACAGAGTGGAGGTAAGGCAGTCAGTAAGTCTGGTGTGTGACCGATCCAGACTCGTAAATCTGTCGCTGCTCGGTGCGCTTTGACTGGCAATCCGTTTGCAAACTTGGCCTCTGTCTGCCACATTTGTGCGTAAAAGTTGTGATAAATAGGTTACAGCTTCCTCCACAACGCCCGAATTGGAATAACTAAAACGGTTAGACACATACATTCGCTGGTGTCAAAAGTGCGGCAGTGTTCGTGCCCGTGAGTCTTTCTATGCGTCATTTGTTTTGGCAATAGTTACTCAACTTTACAATTGTTGGACGTAGACCCGATGGATGCTTCAGACACACAGTGACAAACGTGAGGAACGACGGACTCTTGCGTAGTGAGCGTTTGCTGCAAAAGCTCTGTTGTCTGTTGATGGGAAAGGGATGTTATCGGTGCGATTCTTGGTAGACTGGATAGTCGATTTGTTGCTAAGGACTGACGTGAATTAAGACGGTTTTCAACTCCGTTCTGCCACAGACCGGCATATCCCGGTCAAGGTTAAGTGACGAGTGAGGAACTCGACGGCAAATCTCTCCAGAACAAGCTGCCTACGGCTATCACGTTTCCATTAGAAATCGCGTGCCGATCTAAACGACTTCCAGCCTCATTGTAGATGCATAATAGTTGTTGGCCTAGTAAGCACTGCCCAAGCAATATGATTTAGTACAGGATCGTTATATAAATTGGGTAAGGAGCAACATGTGTTTGTTCTACACTGTTTCATTATTCATACGATTGCCGTTAAATATTCATCTACCGACTTAATTGCCGTAATCTACTGCAGATAATCTTAGACTTTAGCTTTGATTCAGACGCCAACTTATTTTGTGTACGGCCGTTTTTTGCAGTTTCTGCGAAAGGGTACAGATATATATATATATATATATATATATATATTTATAGCCTTGAACGAGCCACGTCCTCAACGGTGGCTATGCGAATTCCTGCGCGGAATTTTTCGTACATATTAGAATATCAGAATCGACTGGATTATCCTAATATGTACAATTAATATTATTCTCCGAGTGTGTATGGATGCTATATAAAATATGAGTATTTTATATATCATCCACATTAACTCCTGTCTCTCTCTCTCTTCCTCTATATATATATATATATATATATATATATATAGAGAGAGAGAGAGAGAGAGAGATGGGGGGGGAGAGAGAGAGGTAGTGTATATGGATGATATATAAATAATCATATTTATTAATATTAATCGTACATATTAGAATATCAGAATCGACTGGATTAATCTAAGATGTACGATTATTATTACAATCCAAGCGTGTATGGGTGCTATATAAAATATGATTATTTTATATATCATCCATATACACTACCTCTCTCTCTCTCACTTTATATATATATATATATACATACATACATGTACATAGTAAGGTGCCTGCAGATGCTGACATCGCTCCATTTGCCAATCGTGTTGTGAATCGCAGCAACCTGTGCTATTGGCCGCAGTAGAGTGGCTTGAGTTGGCTCACCGTCGTCGCGAAGCAGGCCGGCGGCATAGGAGTCAACACACCAGGCGTGAAAATGAAATGGCTGCTCCGCGGTGACGGTCTCGAGCCTGCTGCTCTCGGTCATGTCGGGGCGTGGTGCGGCGCGCGGCGAACTGCAGGACAACCAGATCGAGTCGGCGTTTAGCGCCGCGCAGGCAGCGTTCGGCAGCTACCAGCAGGACGTGCGGGACGCGTACGACAACGAGTACTTTTTGCGTCAGCCCGGAGCCGACATGACCCATCAGCTGGGCACGAAGGCCGACAGGGTGGTCAACGACGATTACGGGTATCTCGCCTATCTTTTCTGTGCGGCGACACTCAACATCGTCAACCGGTACGTCGTCCCGCATGCGAACACAGATACACTCACCACAAACACACACCCATACACACACAACATTAGTATGGCATACATGTTTATTTTATGTTCGGATTGCAGAAAGGAAATATTGATTAGTTATTAATTGTGAAAAATCGTAATGATGACGAGGTGCATGCAATACAAATTAGGTGCGCGTGTTTTCGTCTTCCTAAGCACAGAAAGCACGAAGCTGATGCTTTCGACCGACAGCAGTACATATTATATAACCTCATATCAAAACCGTTGCAGAACACGCCGCTTTATGGGATCGCATAATGACGCCGCTTAGGTATATACATGTTATTCATTAAAAACAAAAGTAAGATCGTCGAGTTGTTCGTCAAGCATGCACTACACTCCCATCCCACCGCCCGCCCAAGATGAGACATTCTTAAGCTACTTTCCTCTTTTTCGAAGCGCTGGTTATGTATTTCGAGTACAATTTGTTGTTGCCGTTGAATTACCCGTGTCCATGTACATTAGATGCAGATAATGCTGCTAACGGCATAGGACGAACGATGAAAAATGAACCACCCGGGCAGTAGGCCTAATTGGGATATTGTCCTATATTTTGTGACACTTAAAACGAGCTATATATTATGTACCGCTTTTTTTTATTTGTTTTTAATTTAACGGCTATTGCTCGTATAGGATATAAAACGTACACGAATACCGAAGACTACAAAGTGTATGGCGCAGTGATGGAAAAGTGCAAGTACCGTAAGATAGATCAAACGACTTAGGCCCAATTTAGATCAGATTTGATTCAGCCGGGACGCTATAGGAAAGTATCAATTAAAAAGGAAACAAACGGCTTCAAAACATCACCGTTGCGCTAATAAGACTGAGAAATTTAAATTTATATCCTACCCAAATACGACTTGAATTGTACGACACGTGAAAATCACGTTGACTCATGCAAGTAACACGATGTCGACGAAAAATCGTTGAAGTAACCTCAATTTTCAGAATAAATGATAATAAATATATATGAAAGAGAAAGAGAAAATGTGTGGGGCAATACTATGATTTTGTACAATGAAGCTAAGAGTCTCATCATCATGAGACGTAATTAGACACAAGCTACAAAAAGGTTCGGATCAAGAAAGCTTGACTTTTGCTGATATAGTTGAAGTATTTCCGTCGAGCCCGGTGGCGTGGTGACTTAAGTCTCCGCCTCGCAACCGGAGGAGACACATAGAGTGCGCGGGTTCGAGCCCCTACCGTTGCACATTTGTATTTATGGGGGTGTCCGTCTAGGAAGCAATGTGAAAAACAGTTCCGTGGACGTTAAATCTTGGCTGAGGGTCAGCCCGAAAACTTTAGTTGAAGTATTTCCATTGTAGCACCAACTGTTAAAAAACAAAGCGCACCAGCAGAAGTAACAGTACTAGAAGTATTAACCGTGACAGCAGTAGCAGATCGCTTATGAGGCATCGTTGAGCAAGCCGGAACAATTAACGCTTGGCTGATTTCGTCCCCGTTGGAGATCATCTGCCGAGAAACGCTTAGCAGCAATATTAGCAAATGCGGCGGCGACAAGCGGCAGCAGCAGGCGGTTTTGCCAGCGACCTATCTAGACTATGCCTAGGTAACGTCCAGCGTCAAAGACCTACTACCGAGCATCTAGTTTTACTCCTAGTGTCATCGACGAACTATATATAGCTATTCGACGGCTGCACTACTGACACTGTTTTTTTTTCAATTGGTGTCAGTGGTATCTGGCACATCTACGTAGCTGCAATCGTTTTTGAGTGTAGACAAATGTAGGACAATATCCCAATTAGGCCTGCTGTCCGGGTGGTTCATTTTTTATCGTTCGTCCCATGCCGTTAGCATGCGGCAGCAGCAGCATCAAGTGCATCAAATGACATTAAACATTTGAACATTCGAAACCAATATCGTCTAAGATTGGACACGGCTGACTCGACCGCAACAACAAAGTGTACTCGAAATAGATAACCAGCGCTTCGGAAAAGAAGAAACTAGCTTGAGGATGTCTCTTCATGGGCGGGCGGGCTTGCGATGGTAGGCGAGTGTAGTGCATGCTTGAAGAAAAACTCGATCGTCTTGCTTTTATTTTTAATATATAATATGTATATAAATAAAAGGCGTCCTTATGATCCCATAAAGCCGTGTGTTCTGCAAGGTTTCTGATGTGGTGTTATCATATAAATATATATATATATATATATATATATATATATGCATGTGTATTACTATTTATTATATATACATATATATATAATATATATATATATATATATATATATATATATATATATATATATATATATAAGGAAAGCGTCCTATACAGGTTATAAAGTCATGCAGTAAGCTTCACATACAGAAAGAGCGTACTAGGCGGCGTGTATGCGTTTAGACAGGCATATGTCTTGCAAGAGGAGAAATGCTATAAATGCTTCTTACACTGTACTTGTCATTTGTGGTGTCGTAACAGGGGGCTCGTCAGCCCGAACCAGTCACAAAAGCTGCGCACGGAGAACGTAACTCGTAGCGCGCTGGGCCATCAGGCGCTGGCACGTTGTCAGGCTGTCCGAGGTGATCCTCCGGCGTGCACTGATAGCAGCAAACTCTACTATTACGATGGCTCCTGCAACAACCCGCGCAATCCCCGACTTGGCCAGATTTTCTCCTGCCATCGGCGCCTGCATCCGCCGGCCTATGACAATGGTAGGCCCGCCATGACTGACGGATATGTACATATGTAGACACATGCATACATAAAAGAAAAATTGGTCTGATTTGCAAACATTTTTGGAAATATATTTCGTACAGACGGTACCACTTTGGTCAACCATAAACACACATATATATATAAATTCAATTTTTCAATTCAAACATGGTTTATTTACGGAACTGCACACATTCACATGCTTAAGATATATATATATATATATATATATATATATATATATATATATATGAGCTTTCTGATGCGCTTACTGTGTAGTGAACGTTCTATGAGCTTTCAGATGCGCTCACTATGTAGTGTGCCACACAACGTGCTGTTGGCTTCGTATATTATTATATTACTACTTTGATATTATTACATGCATGTTTTTCTATATCTCTTTATAATCTATGCCAGTTCTCTAGCTTGCGTTTGGTTTAATTTATTTCGTACTATGAGCCCGGTGGCGTGGTGCATTCGCGTGCGCTTTGTGACCGGGAAGGGGGGACGCCGGGGTGCACGGGTTTGATCCCCATCGTTGCTAATTTGTATTTATTAGGCTGCGTACTATGAAGCAATGCGAGAGTGGCTCCGTGGATGCTAAATGCTGGTCGAGAGTCAGCCTAAAAAAGCTAAGTTTATCACGGAAGCCTAATGCCTTGGCTGAGGTCACAGTTCTCACTTATCCAAGCTCGTCGCACTTCAGCACGATGTGTGTTACGGATTCCCCTTCTATATCACGCGCCCTACACCGAACGCTTTTACTATCCGACTGTCTGGCCACCAGCAATAGTGCTGAGCATACCGGCCCTTAATCAGCGAACAGCCCCGAGGCTGGTGAGTTTGAGTATATAATATATTTTCGACAGTATTTCTGTTTCCTATTACTTGTACTCTTGCAAGAACGTCTTCTCTATGTAGCCGTTCTTTTTTCTCGATTGTTTTGTCAACTTTGTTCTTCTTCATATCCTTGGTGATCTGTTTAATTGCCACCACTTCGAACACTTCATCGTAGTCCATCGAATTGCATTTAAATTTACATCCAATAAACTTTACCCGTCTACTTGACTTTCTTATATTTCTCGAAGTCAGTTTGCTGTGAGCAGTTCGGCCGCCCAGTTTTGTCCTTCGTTACTTGCAGCTATATTTTTAGACGACTTATATACGATATCTTTGCTTGTGCCTCCGCTGCCCTAAAGCTGGAGAATCCGAGTTCGTCTTCGATCAATTGTGCTGCAAGTATGTACATACATTGCGATGCATGACGGTCAGCTGCACGTTGTATAGTGTCAAAATTGCGTATCATGCTTGCGTATAAAGTCACTATGGCCTTGGCATATATCACCATTGGCACAAACATGCTTTTTCAAAGCTTCTTAGTCACCATGAATCTGTTGTAGCTCCACGAAGTCCTCTTTCTTGCAACCTTTTGTTCGTTTTCTGCTCAATCTTTTCTTAGTGCATGTTTGGCTTTAAAGATATCTATAACGTTTTGTACTACAACTTCCCAAACTGGCGTTTTTATATTCGACTCCATTATCTTGAATCTTTAGCGGCATTTCCTAGTCTCTCATTTTAGATCCCAGATTCGATTCACACATCTCTCGTGCCACCTCCTCAAAATACAGCAAAAACTGTGGTACCGAGCCAGGGCATCCTTACCGATGTACTTTCATTAAGCTGTATACTTTTGATGTGTTATTTCCGACTTCCTTGTGAAGATGTAGCTTCTGTTGTATATTTCGCTAAATTAGGGACTGACACATTTTGGTCCCGATCCACCTTCTATCATCTTGTTCTAAAGAGTACTTCTCTTGAAGGGTCGTCGGCTGTCTAGGAATGTTGCAACTAGATCTGGCTTAATTGACACTTTCTATTAGTTCGAAGAGACTGTCTTCTATTCTCCTGCCAGCTCTTAGACCACTCTGTCATGGTTCGAAAAGTTGGGTCTATTCCAGCTGGTCCTGTAGCTTGTCCCTAAGTATGGCAGCAAATGTTCACTATACAAAGCTATATATACACCAACTCGTATAGTGTTGTTTGTTTCGAGTGTATGTACTATAAATTGGTTGTACTAAGGTAGAAGCGTAGAGACTTTCCATTGATGTCCAGCTGGGCAACGCAATCTCAATTTTGGAATCGCTTGACGAATGGTGTAGGGCTGTTCTAGGCTGAGAATTAACACGTTCACTTGCGCAATATTCTAATATGAATTGATAAAAAATATTGAGTCGATATATATATATATATATATATATATATATATATATATATATAAGTGTGTTGTACAACACAATCCTATATAATTTTGTAGACTAAAATAATTGGTTATCCTTGTCTGTAGTGAGGATATCTTAATAAACGAACAGTTGATATATAATATTTACATACGCACTCATCGTTTTATAGCGGTCTCTTTTCAAGCATGCAAAGTGATGGTGACCATGTTGGTAGCCATATTGTTGGACACATTATGGAAGGACAATTTATATTTATTGTTGCATAAAGCAAGCCTTTCGACACAGAGACCCATTACAAATGCCATGTAGCGATTTTCTCTAAAATCTCTGCTGGCTTCTAAGGTTTGTGTTCTGAACATATCTTATCCAAAACAAAATCTTCTACTAATGCGCGTGCGCGGATAATTCCAGTGCAAACGTCATTAATGAGTTTGTTGACAAGCCCAACGTGCGCTTTATGAAGTAATATTTTATCTTGTGCATGTTCTAAACTGCCGTTATAAAATAAGGGAAAATTGCGTAACGACACCATCCTATAATAGGTGCAATTTTTAGTCAAAATAGAAGAAGCCTTATTATTAATTTTATGTCAGTAATGTCTCCCATTAGAATCATAGCAAGGCTGGCATTGCCACGCATTTCTTCTTTTTTTGGCACAAATGTTAGGCTTCCTATAAATACAACTGCAGGTGCATTCGTGTCTTTGCGAGAATTACTACGTGGTCGAAATTAAATGCGTGTGTCGCTTTTGCGTTTCTGAGGGCGTCCGCCAAGCCAACTATATTCTGTATCAAGGACAATGAGGACTTGGAGAGTCACCCTTAACTACTTTTCTTTATATAACTTGCGTTTAAAGCTCGCTTGACGGTGAGAATCTATTGCCCTGAACTACTCTCCCTTAGACCTATGGGCTCTCCTGCAGTAAAAGTGAAGGAAGCCAAAGCCGTTACAGTGAGGTCAATGAGATTACAGCCCGGGCGCTCGTCACAAGCCCTTGTGTAGTTAGTTAATGACAAGTCTCTGTAATACTAAAATGGAATAATACATAATTGATATAATATATAATATTCTAAAATCATTATAGGGCGAGTAGGGTAAAACATCCCATGCAAAATCTAGCAACTTGCGGCAGGCGCCGATGCATGCGGGCAAGCGTTGTCATATTATAACACGAAGCGGGAAGCACGAATTTAATTAAAAAGGAAAATCCCACTAGGTAGTTTTGCTTTCCGGCCCATATGTCTCCTTAACATAATGGGCAAGATTAGCGTTTTTACAGGGATTTTTAAACGGTCAGCCAAGTAATTACCCAAGACCTCGAATACAAGGGATTTCGTTGTGCTAATCCTCCTGGAATTTAAGAATGCCTTCAACTCGAGCTAGCCCTGGACGCGATGAGGTGCAAGGACATCTTGCCATACTATCTGTCGGTCGGTGGCCATCTCTGCAAGGGTTCCTTAAGGGTTGGTCCTGGGGCCGATTCTGTGGAACCTAGCCTATGATGGGGTTTTCAAACTGCCTGACTCCGGCGGGCTCTCGGCCGATGCCAATGACTTGGTGCCGGCTATCACGGCACGGGAAATTGAGGTCCTGGAGTACGCCTCTAATGCAGCCTTAGAGCATGTGGCAAAATGGATAGAAGACCACTCTCTAAGACTGGCCCCGCATAAAACTTAAGCACTGTACCATACAGACAGGAAAGCCAGGAACATCCGCTAGCGTCTAAATGCATGTGGTTGGCAAAGCCCACAAGGTCGCGGCCGGCCTGGCGTGACTAATGCCTAGAGTCGGTGGCTGCACAAAAGGCAATCGGCGCCTCTGGCCGCTGTAGTGAAGCCGGTAGCGTTATACGCGGCTCCAGTATATGCCGACATGGCTTAGCCAATCGTGTCTGCCGGGCTTACCGTACAGTGTCGACCGCGGCCCTCCTGTCCAAGATGCTGGTATAGGATCTGCTGGCAAGTGCGCGATCTATGTAGACTTAACAACGGCTAGATCAAGGACCATTGACCGGTGGCATGATGAATGGGTTGCGGTGCAGCCGGAGACACTCAGAGGTCACCCGTAAGCAACTGGACCGGAAACCTCATTCCTGACTTGAAGGCGTGGTACGACTGCAACCACAGTGAGTCCCATGGCACGTCACAGGTGCTGATCAAGTGCTGACGGCCAGTTCCAAACGTAACAGATAGGGATTAACAAGGCGAGTGTCGACACCTGCGCGTTATGCAGATCTGGTGAGACGGACGATATCGAGCATACAGTTTTGCGGTGTCCGGTCAGAGACGCGGGTGCGAATACCGCGAGGGAAAAACCAATCAAGAAGGTTGTAGCATGCATGCTGACATTGGCAAGGGCGTGGACGGAGTCCGGTGCCCTCTTCGAGGCTATCATGTTCTTAAAGATGGCTAGGGAAACTGCTGGGAGAGCTCGTTTAAACAGTGGCCCCCAATCTGGCTGACGCGCCTAAACTGCACCAAAGCAGACTTGAGGCGCCGGATGATGCTGGATTGGAGTAGAATGTACAAGTTGGTGCAACACCTGTTCTCATAGATCCGAAGCAATACCTACACCGATACACAATAACCGGTCTCTTGGGTGTGGGGTCGCACGTCCATCAGGATTCCCGTAATCCTCAAAGTAATATAGAAAAAAGGGAGTGGTAGTTCAGCAGGTGGTAGTAAGCATCGGTAGTAAGTAACCTTTTAAAAAAGAACGCTGTTGGTTTGTTGTAAAAACAACGCATAGGTGTTTAGGCGGTCCCTCCTATTGCTTACAAGGAGACTGTGCGGCTCCAATACATCGTCACGTTTCATGTACTCACGAATCTCAATGTGCTCATATTCATCTATTTTCCATATGTGTGTATGTATCTCATTGAGTCCCAAATGTCTATGTTGTATTCTATACGAACCTAGCGTCGAATCCAAGCCATTTTGTTCGTGTCCACTGCAGATGGTTGATCTGTCACATCAAATTTTCTTCTTTTAAAACATCTAATTGACCAAAAACACTACCTCGAAACGACGCTTTAGTCCTCGGTCCGCTTGTGCCCGCTTTTCTTCGAAGTATGTATAGTGTTTATATTCGACATCTCATTAACATGTCACGTCTTGCTGTTCTAACTTCAAAATGATGTGCAGTAGTTAAAGCTTTTAGTCGCCTTAAAAATAGTCCGGGTTCTGGTCGAAGGGCGTTTTCTAATTTTTGACGCTTTTCGTGTGTCTTTATTACGCTACGGATCCTTCACGCACCTGTCGGCAATTAGTCCGTCGAGTCCAAGTTGTCAAAACAGCACGCTGCCTTCTATCCGGCACGTGATCTCCCACCAGTAGATGAACTATACAGAGTACTATTGCTTACTGTCAAAGCGACGAGACGAGCTACAAGGCTGTAAATATTTTTATGATTACGCTGTTGTTGAAAAAGATCGACCCGTTCTAAATTCGAATCTTGAATATTTTACTACAACGAGCTTATAAAATGAGCTCAACGTTACTAGACTACTGTTGTTTTGGAACATTTATCACAGTCGTTATTCTGGCCCTCCATAATTACTATAGGAATTGCTCTTTTGCGATAAGATATTTAAGCTATCTGAGCTGTTCGCGCTTTCTTGCGAGGACTGGGTCTCTGAGACAAATTATAGTTTGTCTAATGATTATAGCACAAATTACTAAAGAAAAAATGGTAACAATGAAAATTGGATAGCCGACAACAAAGTCGCCATGTCGCTCGCGTGTCTAATTGTGTTTTCCTTCTTTTGTTTCTAATTTTGGAAATTAATTTTTCACATTTAAGGTGTGAATAGCCCTCGCTCGCAGAGCATCCTAGGGGGCAATCTGCCCAACGAACGGGTGATTTCGCTTGCGGCCCTTAACGAGATTCTGCCTACGGTATATAACGATCGCCGATTCAACCACAACCGCATGTCCTTTGGGCAGTTTTTGGCGCACGACATATCGTTGACGCCTACGACTACCATTGGCTGTAAGTATGGAAAATAAAACTAAATAAAAAAGATAAAATAGGAATAATAATCATCAATCAATCACACGCAGTGGTAAGCTAAGGGCACAGACAGGCTTTGAGGGCGGTACGAACTACTCGATGACATCGCTGAAACATGTTCGGACGTACAAGCGGGACCATGTGCTTTCTTATTAACACAGGTAGAACACATAATTACGAGTCAGCCTGTAGATGGTCAGACTTCAAAAGCATTTCGACATTTGCCCTTGACAACACGTGGGCAAGTATTGTCAAGGGCAAATATGAGGGTTATTATAATATTGCCATCCAAAAGTAAATAGACGCGCAAAGTCAACAATCCGAAGAAACACATCACCCAAATCCGTACATATAAAGAAATATTACTTAAAGTAAAAATATACTACGGAAATATGTACGCGTCGTGCCGATATCACACCCATTTCTATTGTCAGAGTTGCCGTACATCTCGTGCTGTCGACATTATTGCTAATTTATATTAACCGTTATTTTCATCTTTGCCACTCGCAGAAAGTGAAATAGTGCTCAGCGCTATCAAAAGTGCGCCCTGAAGTGCTACAAATGAATAGCATAATTCACCAACGACTTAGTAATATATAGATAAGGCAGAAATACTACTAACGGCGCCCACCCTTCCAAAATGTGGGTTGGCTTCCAAGATATACAAACTGTGCCCCTCCCTTAGTAATTATATAATAAAGCCTAGGGACGATTAGCTTAGGATAGCTACTTCAACTCATTCTTATCGATAGGACCTTGGACAAAATACAAATCCCCTACTACCGAACCCAGATAGGCTGGCGCTGAGGTGATCGAGGCAGGAGATACACCGGACAAACCGTTGTCGCTCCTGGCATTCTTTCTCTCTTCACTTCCTTGCGCCTGCGGACTTCCCCCGGGGGCAATCACACAAACGTTTCGCCCGGCACGCCTCTATTGGGCCTGTAAGGCGTTGGACCTTTGAGACATTTAAAAAACGCCCGATGCGTGCTGCATCTCTTTTCTTACCTTCTACTCTGGGAGCTGATACTTTCTAAGGCATAAAACAGCTAGAGTTTGTAACCCACTTGCCTCACCAGCCATTCGTTGGCTCTAACTGCAACGTTCATAGTCCTCAGAAAGTCTACTCGGATTGACAAAGAGAACGGTTTTGACCATTACTGCCGACGCCATCGGCCTTGCATGATTAACAACGCCAAGATTTAACAGGCCTATCAGAGAATGCAAAAGAATGAGCAAAACGTGATCTTACAAATGGGAATTCTGTTTCTCACCCACATTCGATTCCTGGTTGCTGAAGCGGTAAGCTTTGAACCTTCAGAATCGGCCCGAAAACAGCTTGGCCGTTGTCGATATACCCGTCATTTAGCGAGACTGACGTGAGCCGCCGAGCTAGTGTGCAATGAGACCGTGATTATTTACGAGTCTGCTACCACAGTGAAGTGCTCGGGCTTTTACGCCAAGCAAGGGCACTATCATAATTGCAAGCCAGGTGTGACTGCTTTGACGTTATAAAGGCATATATAAGGTTCTGTTATGGACATAAAAAGATCGTAACGTTACGGCCGTATAGCTAATTGTACTGGAGCAGCACGGCATAAATCTTCTTCTCGGGGTGGAGAAGGTTTGACAGGTCCTACGGTCACTCCCGGAAAGAAACATTTCACGGCCCGATCAGGTCTACTAGGAGCATTGGATCCAGTTACCCCCTCTCCTGGCGGAAACCTTCTGTGATTCCTTTAATGCAATTAATAAAGACGGGGCATATGTCTAAATATGTATGGTATATCCCCAGATTATATTGAGCACGTGGCTAAATGGGCTCTTCCACCGACGCAATTCGGCTTCAAGAGACGTCGAGGAACCCGTGATGCAATCCACGTTCTCCAGTCGGAAATCGAGCGGGCTGTAGCAAACCCAGAGGTAATCTGTATGCAGTCTTTTTTGACTACGTTAAGGCCGTTGATGAAGCCCCTCGTCATCTGCTAGTTAAGTCATTCCAACGAGCAGGATTGGTTGGTTATCTCCTGAGTGTAATAGCAAGTTTCCTTGATAGGGGCAACGTACTGGTAGTAGACGGTGAGCGTAGCGTATTGAAGATTAAGCAAAATGTGGGAACTCTGCAATAGGCCCGTTAAGTTGCGTCTCGTTTATCCTTCTCTTTGTCCTCGTCGGTTACGTCCGACAGGAGTACCAAACGTCCGAGGTGGTGATGTATGCAGATATATGGTGGTTGCACATTGTAACCTAGATGCCATCAAGCGCATTCACTCTATGGTAGTCGTCTAAAATTGACTTAAAGTAAACATCAGGCAGACCACAGCCATGCAATTTATGCGCGGAGGTCAATTGGCTGCCAGGAATGTTATACGTTACTGCGGCTAACCATTGAAGTCTGTTAACGCTTTCCTGTGTCTTGGCTTTCGGGTTCCTTACACGGGAACGCATACAATTGCAGGCGCAGTAAGGACGGCTCTTGTCTTTCTTTACAGGGTACGGAACCACGTCACGCTGGCAAATTTTACCAGCTGGAGAGCTGTTTTTTTATTATGTATAAAACAAGTGTTTTTTTGTTGACGCGAGCAATGAGTTGTTTTGTGTACCTCGTGCCAAACTGTTCACCAGCTGCTGAACCAATCCAACTAAGGCTGAACATGCCGCGTACACTACTTTTCGAATGTTTTATTTCGGAGTGGGAAGCCATAGTCGAACACCAGGTACATAGGGCATAGCTATTACTACCTAGTATGTTCAAACGAGGAGTTCGAATTGTACACTTGTCAGTTCTGTCTGCAGAGGTGTCCCAAATTCCAGCGTAAAGAAAGTACACGATTAGGAAGACAACTTTACTCAAATATCTTAAATTGAGTGAAATAAATCGAACTGAAAACAAATAGGTGTATGATACGTATGTGCATTTAGGTAAACTGTTGATAGTGAATTTGTAATACATAAGCCTGGGTGCATTCAGCAGGCTAGTAATCGTGTGCGTTGTTAACGTATTTAATTTGTTGTTGTTGTTGTTGTTGTCGTTGCTGTTGTTGTTACCGCTGTTGTTGTCATCGCCGTCATCATTATCATCATCACCATCATCGTCGCCAATCAATGCTCGCTGATGTGTGCAGCAACACATGCCCTGCCCGACTGTTGCAATGCAAACAACCGCCTGTCGCAGTGTTACCCAATCAAGCTGGCTGCGTCCGATCCAGTGTACGGCAATCGCCGATGCATGAACTTTGTTCGGTCCGAGCCGTGCATGCAGTGCGCGCTCGGCCCCCGCGAACAAATGAATGGCGCTACTTCGTTCATCGACCTCTCGCATACCTACGGCGTCACCACCGAGGCCGCTCTTGGCTTGCGAAGCCGTCGAGGAGGTAGGATAGGATTGCCTTTTGCTGGCTCGAATCGAGCGAGGTTCCAAACCTCTATCCGAATGTCTGCTATGCTAAATTACTTACTGCTTACTGCTTGGCCTATTGTGTGGGTGTCTTGACTTCCGTTCCTCCTAGAGTGTGCTTGTGGTCACAACAACATAACGCCTTGCGTGTCGGTTGCGTGGGGACGTTGGCGTTCAGGCTAGCCTCAGGCTGATCCGCTATACGAATATCGATACTGTTGCTAAATTGCAAATAGGGGTAGTTGCCGTATCAATTCAATTTATCATTGTCCTTGTCAATATCACCAGCATCATCATCATCATCAGACATTTATCTCTTAATGAGTTACTCCCTTCGCCTACCTATCTATCTATCTCTCTATCTATCTATCGGAATAGTTAGTAGTCGAAATGTAGAGAGTGAACTCCTCCTCCTCTTCGTGTCGTTGGAACAGGTCGCCTTGACGGTCAAGTGTTGACTCAGTGGAAGAGTTGGGGTAATCCGCGCAAGCCGTATCCACTACTGCTGCCGCCTTCAACAAAATCGAATGACAGCTGTAGCTTTGGCGACTTGTCTTGCTTCCGCGGTGGTGATCCTCTGCGGGTCAATCAGCAGATAGGCATTTCGGCATGGTCCACCATATGGTTCCGCTACCACAACTTCTTAGCTGACAGGTGGGTATATATATATATAATATATAATATATATATAATAGATATATATATATATAGAGATAGATATAGATATATATATATATATAGATATATATATATATATATATATAATATATATATATATATATATATATATATATATATATATATATATATATATATATAAATATATATATATATATATATATATATATATATTTATATATATATATATATATACGAGGTGTGTTCAAAACGTATCGCGACTTTTGTGTTTTTTCAAAAATTATTTATTTATTCATGAATATCTATTTTGTCCCCTTCAAAGTAATCCCCATGAGATATTATACACTTGTGCCAACGGTTTTTCCAATCTTCGAAGCACTTCAAAAAACCATTTTTTTTTATCTTGTTCAGCTCCTCCTTCGATGCCGTCTTTATCTCGTCAAGCGTAGCGTAACGTCGTCCTTTCATGGGCCTCTTCAGTTTAGGGAACAAGAAAAAGTCACAGGGGGCCAGATCTGGGGAATACGGTGGCTGCGGCATCATTAGTGTGTTGTTTTTGGCCAAAAACTCGCGCACAAGCAACGATGTGTGAGCAGGGGCGTTATCGTGGTGCAAAAGCCAATTTTTGTTCTTCCACAAATCCGGGCCTTTCTGGCGGATTGCTTCGCGCAAATTGCGCATAACTTGCAGGTAATATTCCTTATTGACCGTTCTACCCTGTGGCAAGAACTCATGATGCACCACGCCCCTGCAATCGAAGAAAACTGTCAGCAAAACTTTCACATTCGACCGAACTTGGCGCGCTTTTTTCGGTCTTGGTTCGTGCGGCAGCTTCCATTGAGATGATTGAGCTTTGGTTTCCACGTCATAACCATAAACCCACGATTCGTCACCAGTTATGACCCTCTGGAGCAAATTTGGGTCGTCGCGGAAAGAGTCCAACATCTCATTAGCAATGTTCATGCGATGCTGTTTTTGGTCGCAATTGAGCAATTTTGGTACGAATTTCGCGGCGACCCGTCTCATGCCCAAATCATTGATAAAAATCGAATGGCACGAGCCAATCGATATGTTTAGGTCCTCAGCAACTTCTCTAACGGTGATTCGACGATTGGCCAATACCATTTTCTCCACTTCATTAATTTTTTCGTCTGTTGTTGAAGTGCTCGGGCGTCCGGCACGCTCTTCGTCGTTCACATCTTCTCGGCCTTCTGAGAACATTTTGTACCACCGATAAACGTTGCTTCGGTCCAAGGTAGCTTCTCCGTATGCCACAGTCAACATTCGGAATGCATCCGCGCACTTAATTTCGTTTTTCACACAAAATTTGATACAGGTTCTTTGATCCATTTTTTTGAATAGGTAAAAATCGAAGACGATCCAAAACACGTGCAAGCAAAGCAGCTGTCAACAATTAAGTGAACATTCAAAATGGCCGAGCTTGTCGGCATAAGTGAGAGACATGAGTACCAACATAACGCCACAAAAAATCGAAATTCGAATATACGTAACCCGCGAAAATTTAAAAGTCGCGATACTTTTTGAACACACCTCGTATATATATATATATATATATATATAAATATATTAGGCGAGCACTGCCGAATGTGCAAACCTATTGTAAATGATTAATAAATCATCACAATATTTTCTATATATATATATATATATAAATATATATATATATATATATATATATATATGTGTGTGTGTGTATAAATGTCGATATAGCATTGAAACAAAACCGTATGTAAATGTGTGTATGTGTGATTTTCAAAAGCCATAAGCGAACGAATAGATATTTTGCCTGTGATTTGGCTTGATCGATACAGGATTGCCTACATGAACCCTTCGTGGAGTGATGAGCGTATCTTTCAAGTGGCTCGACGTATTAGCCAGGCGCATATGCAGCTTGTGGTCTTCCGCGAATGGCTTCCAACAATAATTGGAAACAACCTAATGGTCAACCACAAACTTCGAATTCTCGGTCAGACGGAGTACGATCCTTTGCGTAATCCGACGTTGATGAGGTACGTGGAAGCGACCGACCAGAATGCATGAACCGATGGTGAGCCAACGTGATAGTTGGTTTAAATTGTATATTTGAAAATATTTCAGATCATTTGAGTTTAGAATTCTAAATCGATTGAGAACAGGTCTCCGACGCTCGTGTAGAGACGAAGACAATATAACAGCCGATCTCTTGTGCAGAACTCTCGTTCGCTTACAAAAGTTTAGAATCTTGTAGGGCTAACCTAAACTTAGGGCTAAACCATAGACATTCCCTGAGAGGGTCAATGGCTCAACAAAAAATTATGACAGAGTAAGTCTCATATTTATGGGTGCCTACCTTAGAGCATGTACGGGCAAAAACGGGCTTACGACAGGAGTGTCCGCTCACTCCAAGCAGTTTTGTGCTTTACACAAGCTCACTAGAAACCAGAATGTGATGACCCTTAGCACAAAGCTACGACACATAAAACTAATTGCTAGGTATAAACTCAGCATTAGCAAAACATATACGATAGTAATGGTTTTAAACAACAGTTTGACAACACCAATTGCACTCAAGAAACAGGGACATTCTCAACAAAGCGAACATGTAGGTATACTGACACCAATCAGATTCAAGTATATAAACATCTTCGCAGGAAAATCCCTGGAGGCAAAGAGCTAACGCGCCCAGGTTTGGCTGGTAGATGATGATAGCATCACGGTTGCCAGGTAATTCGTCGAAGCTAAGATATCCAGCTTTTGCTATAAGGCAAATGAGAGGCTTTCAGTAAAATACGCGAGTTAATCAATCAATCTAAAAAAAAGAGCATCGGTGGCTAAATGCCATACTAAAAAAACTTACTCAAAACATAGCAGGGGAATGTGCGGTATGAGGTCATATGCATATGTACAGATGATGAAGCTGTTAGAGAAGTATGTTTGGGAGAATCTCACATAACAACCAATATCGCCCGAGTTCCCGCTCCTCGGAAACTCATTTACAAAGTTATGAAGCGAGTGCACGCAAAAACTTCGGAGACTTCGATGGACGCAAGAACTAGCCTTATCCAAAGCTATGAGGTACAACGGGTGGTATTCTCGGAGTATTTACATGACGGTGCCCTGCAAGATGCATGTGTAACAGGTTTGCTCCAAACAAAAGCCACAGGCTTTGTCCGAAGCCGGATCAGGTTTCGCCTGCATGAGGTATGGCGTCTATAAGCTCGCTGAAGCTTCTTTAAGTTTGCATTGAAGAAGGGAATCGGCGCACACATGTGAACCGGACCAAGAAACTCTCAAAGCGCGTGACCGCGAATCAAACATATACATTGAACACCGCTTGTCGCTTGAGTGAACAACTGATTGTAGTATCGAGGCAATGGACACCTACAATTATATAACAGATGTGTGAATAAAAGTGCAAAGCGTAGCACAATGCAAACGAATAGGTACACGGTTTTTAGCTTGATGAAAAACTGTAATTTGAATCGGTTTTTCTAGGAGGCTACAGCATCATGATAATGCGTGTATATAAAGCACCACAAAAATGTGGCATCGAATATCAGCGGTCATATTTTGAGTCAAGGCTTGATACACTTATGATGTCTTCTCGTGCTGACGGTACTGAAATATTTGATCAGCTAAGATACCCTATAGACACATTTGCGTTTTGTTTCACCAAAAGGGTCCATATATGCAGCTGTAAAACAGATGCAAGGTAAGTTTAAATACTTGATTTTTTTTATTTCAATATGCTTTGATTGGATTTAATACTGTAAAACAGATGCAAGGCAAAGCTTTGCACCTATAACGTTGAATACTGTCAAGATGAAGTCGTTTGCGAAGACTGCGTCGATTTAAGATATTTCCCACCTATCAGCGTTAAATAAAAGATTTTATTACGTACACTAGACAAGTGGCATACATTACGCGATAAAGTAAACGTACACAGTAATTTTGACCAGCACACACGTTAACGTTTATTTAAAATCAGTTTTGAAGGTCCTCTAATTTGGGACGTTTTCATAGATCTGTGTTAATCAAGACTGTGAGGAAATTATTTTGTCGAATATTAGATTATTCGAACCTAATAGAATCGAACATACAATTTAGTGCAATGCGCAAACAAAATAAAACGCCACGTCGGTTGAGGAAGAGCCTCAATCGACGTGGCCTCAATGATGAAGTGACGGCATTTGGTCAAAGATATGGCTACCTTTGTAGAGGACAATATTTTAGAGAGAGAGAGAAGACAATGTTATGTGCTCACCAAAGATGTTTACGAAAATCGCGCAGTGCGTTTGATCGGCACTCTACTGGTATAGTATTTTCGACCATGCTATACTTTGAATTACTACGACTATATTTTTTTAGAGGACAAACTGCAAAATGCGGAACCACGGCAGGATTGTCTTCAACTGCAAGTGTGGGCCGGTAGTGTGCGGCTCCAACCCACTAAAAACCAGTCATGTCTCTTTCCCGCCGCCCAGCAGGGAAGTGCTGTTAGCATTACTACAGATTACTAAGGGAGGGCTTAACTAAATTTTTCGGGCCGACCCTTCAGCCAAGATTTAACGTCTACGAGACTGCTTTTCGCATTGCTTCATAGACGGACCCCCATAAATACAAATGTGCAACGGTGTGGCTGGTACCCGCGCACCTATGTGTCTCGCCCGGTCAGCCGCAGGCAAATGCACCATGCCACCGAGTTCGACACTAAGGGGGGACTAATACTACTTTTTTTTTTTTGGTGAGAGGGAAAAATGCGTTTACGCACACCGAGAGCGGGTAGTGTGGGACTCGATGCCGATGTTGTTGGCATAATACCCACTAAAAACCTCTCACCTAAATGGCCTCAGGAAGAGGCGAGGAGCTGGAACCATTCTTTAATATTACTTCAACTACTACTACTACTACTACTACTACCACGAATTGTAGTCTTCTTTTGCATCGGCCTGCTGCTAGAGATTACACGCCCGGTGACCCTGAAGCTCGCAGAAGAAACCATAGGTGAAATTAAATCGATCTGTCTGTCGGAAATGTCGATCTAAAGTGTTTGTAAAGTAAATGCGCGCGCACTGCATAAGAACTGATGCAGCGTGCAACGTGTGTTCTTGTTACCGACTCTGTCGTAAAGCGAGTTTGCAGGAGCAGCGTTCCGGTTCGGCCATTCGTTAATTCAGAACGTGTTCGAGAATCGTCGCAGTTCCACCTTCACTCGTAATCGCGACTACGATGTGCCTATGAAGGACGCGTTTAGTTCAGTTTATCGCTATAACGTGTTCAACACATCGTTCATTGCCGAGAACTTTATTGCTGGCATGTTCCGGCAGCCCGGTGCGTACCGTTTTGCTGTTGTTGCTGTTCTGTTAGTGGCTTTGGCTTAGATCATTATTTATTAGCGTATATTAAAGTATATTAGTAGCATCGAACATTCGTGCATTGTGTACTAAGCCAGCTTTGAGAGAAAGCAAACGCAGTGCTCCTCCAGTAAACATCTGCTTATTTTTGCAACATCTTGACTGTAATCGGTACTGGCTTAGTTATGTTGGCAGCTCACTCCGGAACCAACCGGACTTCACTTTCTACTTTGAACATTTTCCAAGAAAATATCTCCCAGATGCAAATGACCTTTTACTAACACAGTAGAATAAATAACTAGCGGGCTTCTAAAAAACTATATAGGGACTATAGTCCTTAGAAACGTAGGCCCCATTGATCTAAACAATTTGTACCCGCTAGCTAACTTTTCAAGATTGATTTTAATCGTGGACTTGACGTATACATATACAGTGTAAGATGCATCTGCTCCTGAACATGGAGCGCTTTGCAAACCGAGTTTTCAACAGTAAACGAGATTCCAATAGTAGGCAGATTTAAAATTACGTTTGCTGTGCAAACGCGATTCTTCATATATATATATATATATATATATATATATATATATATATCGGTACATTTACACATCATATGTGGAGCTGATAAAGCCATTTAAAGATGATCTACGTTAATGACTGTTGATTATATTCGATTGGGCGTTACAGACACAAGAATCGTTGTTCTGAATGTATTTTGATGCACCTATACAATCGACGCGAAGAGGAAACACGTTTACGGATGCTTGACATTTTTGCACGTTGGTCGACGGTTATATGGTCGTTAGTACAGGGAGCATAATCAGGGGTTCTGACAGAGTCGGTGAATGGGGTCGTTGTATGCTCGCTACAAAAATCGAATACGCTTGCATGCGTTTTCTGGCTGGCTGTTGAATGCTATTTTCCTATCTAGATCTTCATGGAACGATGATGCTGATCGTGCAGATTTGTGATGTTGTAACAGGTAAAACGATATCGTTCTCATTTGCACCCGGCGTTGCGCACGACACATATCGTCCGAAAAACGCGACCTTCGGCATGGACCTGGCAGCACTGAACATTCGTCGCGGTCGGGATCATGGTATTCAACCGTACTATGTCTACGCTGAAGAATACATTGGAAAGGCGACAGGCTATCCCATTCGAATTAGGACATGGGATGACATTCGGCCCTACTGGCAAACGAATTGCTATAAGACTCTGCCAAAAGTTTACAGGTAGAGCAAATTATCTATCACAAAAGCGCATTACGACTGTCAAATGCTGTATCTATGTAATATCAAAAGCCGCCTTTACTATTCCTTTTGCATTAAAACGAGGCATTGCGTTAGGATGGAACTTTCCTGTTACCATGGCGTGAAAACAAGGCTATAAATATAGGTGGCTAAAAGGTAACCGCATATTCAACTGCGCTGTGGCGTAGATACGGCAAGACCACCGTGCATGAAACAATGAAACGCTATTCTAATAATAATAGTCATCATCATTGTTAATATTATTATTATTGTTTGTATGCTGGTGAATCGCTTTCAGAGACATTCGGGACGTAGACCTTTACGTGGGTGGTCTTTGCGAGGTGCCCATCGAGTCGGGTTCGACTGGTGTCACGTTTGGATCGATCATCGCTCTCCAGATGAAGAATATCATGTACGGAGACCGCCTGTTCGTCACCCATAAGGGCGCTTTCAGCAAAAGTACGTTTAAATCCCTTAAATACGCAGAAGAAGTTATTATTTATTATAGAAAATACATTAGCATTAAGTAACAATATAGTAACCAGTATTATATGTATATATATATATATATATATATATATATATATATTATTTACTTGTTTAGCTCTTACAATAGAGTAGTTTGCCTGAAAGTGTTTATTAAGGGTGTTCGTGGGATTTAGAATACTTTTTGCATACGCTGGAAACATGTGTAGAAATACCGGACATTTTAACTGAACCGTTGTCTGGATAGTCCTAAGGTACTTGGCTCCACCAAAATGACTGTACTTAACAACTCAACAAGAATTCAAACAGCCTTTAATGTTAATCTTTTCTACTAAGGCCTCTTTACGTTTAAGATGCGCGTTTCTAGTGCGTATATCAATAGTAGCCACATTTAGTAATGTGCCTTTTCAATTATATATATATATATATATATATATATATATATATATATATACATATATTGCATCGTGTGCTGCGTTAAACAACTACTCTAACCAACGCGCATATATACACTCAATTACTTATATATATATATATATCTCAACTCGCAACTGGCTCTTAGGCTAGCGATAATTTTGACGTTTGCGCTGTAATCAAACATTTTATTTCAGAGCAATTTCAGGAGCTGTTTGCCACCGCAGGTCTGGCGAATATTGTTTGCTTGTCATCTGAAAACCAAGCATATGCTTATACGGATGCCTTTCGCTACGATCGCAAGTACGTAACCCAATATTCCGTCTAGGACTCTACTCCTACATAATTATTTATATAATTACGTTAAGTAACTCTAGCAAGTTGTGTATGTTAATCCCAAAAGAGAAAAATGTATGGCGAACAGCACACACTCTAGAACAATGGGCTAAGGTGTGGCAAATCTAGAACTCTAGAAACATGGGCAGAAGCGGAAAATGCAAGTATGACAAACGCTTACATCCAACATTTGTTTTAATGCAAAACAGTACAAACGATTATAATAAAAACAAACATTATATTAGTTAACTTATATAATATTATAGCGCAACTTCTACTCGTCGGTAGGGCAATACCTGGGCCCCAACGTGGGCAATACCTGGGCCCCAACGTGGGCAATACCTGGGCTCCAACGTGGGCAATACCTGGGCCCCAACGTGGGCAATACCTGGGCCCCAACGTGTGCAATACCTGGGCCCCAACGTGGGCAATACCTGGGCCCCAACGGACGTGTCTGTGTGATGTACGGCGGCATCCCTGCATATTTTTGTGACGGCTCAATAACTCGGCAAGGCCTATAGGGAAGCTTGCAGGCAATCGGCAAGAGAATCAGCTTCTTAGTCGAATAGTGCAACCGGCAGTGTGGACTGAGGCGCAGTACTGACTTTGTATTGTGCTATAATACATTGATGGCCGCAGTTTCCCCACATGCACATCTCAGACGAAATGTTCTGGACGGACGGTGTTTTTATCCTGGGGGTAAGCCGCGCAACCTATCGCATGTAGGAACTACGATTGCTGCGGAATGCTGAGATCGATCACATGGCCTTTGCTCGGCGCGCATTCATTCAGTGTCGACTAAAGTTGTCCGGCACGTCATAATCAGTGACTTCGTGACATCACAGATGCCGCAACGACGCATTCACGACCACAGCTAATTTCTAACCATCTCTGCTCTATTTGTGGCTCCGTCTTCGTTTCGATCAGTTTCGAAAAAACGATAGACTAACTTAATATTGTAATCTAGACTAACATGGACTAACTAAACGCAGCGTTTAGTAGGCACAGAGACTAGATAGTCAATAATGACTGAGTGAATGTTCTAACTTTCAGTGAAACGGTCGATTGCCGAAATGCCCCGCTGATTAACACCAAACTGTTCGAAGACCTCACAATTTAACGCTCGATCGCTTAAGCCGCTCAGCCCTGTATCAGCTCAAGCAAGACAAGACCAGACATACCGGTACAGAAGCTACTCTCGGCACGGTCTTCACACTAGGACTACCCACTACCCAGAGCGTAGCCCGACAAAAAAGTCCGTGGCAAAGAAGCCTGCCTCAAATCGATACTGCCGTCAGCAAATTGAAGATGAATAATATTTTCTCAAACATTCCCGTGTCTTTGCTAAAGCTGCGGCGCAGGCCCAAACAACGTATGGTAATTTCTATTGTTTTCTGCTCATGATGTAACAACAGGCGGACTGTGTGAGGTACAAAATCTGAGCTGAAAAATATGCGTGTTGTCAGTTGATGTGCTCAAAATTACGTAGACGTCTATTATTTGTGACCAATGCGTAGGATGGAAGGTGCTGGCGCACTATGATGCTATGGCCCCTGTTGTATCGCCGCGTGATGCTCCGATCCCGATGCCGGTGGAAAGTATTTTGTTTGTAGTACCACTCTCACGGTACACGAAGTACAAGACAGTATTTGGTAATTTTACCTATGTGTATGTCTGGGCGCTATTGATGCTCATGTTATAGAGTCACTAAATCAACATATGTATTTTGTGTCTTTAAATATACACTTGTATTGTATGAAGTCAACATGTATATATATATATATATAGACAGGGTGCTTGGAAATTTTGATAATCAATAGTAAGAATTGTAGAAGCTCGTTAAAGCAAATATTTTTTCCAATAGAACATGGTCTCTAAGAAGTCTTGTGTTAGAATGAGAGTCAAGATACTACAATTTGCGACACTGGTGTTTTTGCCCGACATAGGATGCATAAAATGTGAATGTTGTGAGGCAACCAATCCTCTTAGACAGAAATTAAGCACTCCGTCGTGTTCCTGAGAAAATGCTGCTTCTTCCGAAAAAAGACATAATGCAGAAGATGCGACATGGTCGCTTAAAATAGATATTTTATTTTTGTTTTGTTTTTTTTAAAGAAAATTAAGTTTGCTTTATTAAATTAGCTTTCACACCAAATACCTCAAAACCATTACCTTACGACCACTCACAGCGCTCAAAACTAACAGATTTAGGCAATGCGCATTTTCGCGCGACAGCCGGAACGTTACGACACAGTCATTTTACATGCACTTAATCTTGACATGCCCGCCGAAAAATCTTAATTACTCCGCAACCACAGCTTCAGTATTGACACAGATTTGGTACCAAACTGATCGTCATGAAATGCGCACTTTCTTAAATATGTTAGTTTTAAGCGCTGTGAGTGGTCGTAGGGTAAATATTTTGAGGTATTTGGCGTGAAGGCCTAATGCAAAACTTTAATTGTTGCGAACTCTCTTCTAAGCGACCATGTCGCATCTTCTAACTGTACTTATATGTTCTTAATCAGAGTCAGGCTTACGTCCCTATTACAGAACCACTTCAGCAATTTTTGTTCGAGTGGCAGGGGAAAAGTGACCGAGGCCTCAGCAGTGGTAGCGCAATTGGATGTGTACCTCGCCAGAAAGCTTGGGAATGAAATGGCATGCGCTAGCCGGCACGTATACACAAGATACATGCTTATGCATGGCTATCATCACTTGGTATGTTCGACCCAAACATTTATTCAAGTTAGTTGTTAGTAATCAATGTCGTTGCCGGTTCTGCTCGCAGAGATGCGATAAATACCACGCAGCGAGCTGCCAAACGCATCGGCAGTCATTGCCTTTTTCGCCCGGTGGGACGGACGGTCGCTGAAGTGTTCAAATTGTATATAGTGAATTGAATTGTAGTTATGTACCATCTTAAAATGCAATGTTATTGCGAAATAAACAATGTATTTGCATTTGTTTTTCGCAAGAAGCAGAATTTTTTCACGAACACGACGGAGTGCTTAGTTTCTGTCTAGGGGGTCTCGCTACAGTACGTTTTATGCTCCTATTTCGGACGAAAATACCAGTGTCACAAATGGTAGTAATTGAACTCTCATTCCGAAACAAGACTTCTTAGTTGTAGACCGAAACAACAACTCTTAATTGTAGTTCGAAACAAGACTTCTTAGTAGACCATGTTTCATTAAAAAAATATTTGCTTTAACGAGCTCTACAATTCTTACTATCGATTATCAGAAATGTTCCAAGCACCCTGTTTATATAAACCTTTGCATATATATGTATATATATATAGGCCCTTTTGCCTAGCTATTATGGGGTAAGCAGACTAAAACAAAGGGTAGCTGATATATTATGAATTAGAATGGACGATCATCACGGTCTTAATACGGAATGACATATTGTACATATTCAAATGAACGGAACACTGTCTGGCGCCAAATGCCAGATGCACAATGACATGTTGTAAATTCAAATAAACGGAATACCGCCTGGCGCCAAACGCCAGACGCGCGCTGGCAACCGAGGGATGCGGTCGTGTCTCTCGCAACGTAGATCGCCAGTAGTGTTAGCGATACGAGCGGCAGTAGAAATGGACTAGGTTTAACAATCCGGTGGTGTATAGAATCGGGTTGGAATTTAAGAGTTTGTAAAAGCAAAATGCGTCCGCTGCATTATGCCCTAGTTCTACCTAGTTCAATGAGATAATGTAGCGATAAGCAGATACCGTTTGTTTCAGTCTGCTTACTTCATAATAGTTAGGCAAAAAGTCTCCTCGGGCTCTCCAATAAAATTGCTAGGGATGCATAATTTGGGTTTGTATTAAAATATAATGATTTCACTATCATCTGCATGTAAAAGAGTCCACATTGCTATGTGGAACTAGCATAAAGTCAACATAGTATGACGACCTGAAACAAGACTCATAGGATCATTCTCGTACATGTGAAATAAATATTCTAATTTCTATCTATCTTGAACGAAAATTTTGGCAGCCATAGGAAAATTACATTTTGCATGGAGATCTGGGATCGAAGCAGTCATAAACAACACTCTTGCTGTTTTTAAGGTAGTATTTGATCTAACATGTTAAAGTGCTGAAAATTTAAAAACTGGGCGCGCTGTGCATTTCCTTAACTTATGAAACACCGCGAGTAAAGGCTTTTTCTAAGAACTGATACTGAACGCCTTGTAGGTAAGTTATGGGGAGAGATTTTTATGGTATGGCTGTAAAACCGAATAGTAAAGCGACCTGCTAACTATTTTTAAGTCATATACTACTACTACTACTTAATTAAATTTCAATCATTATATAGAATACAACGTCTGTGTTCAAAGCGTTTCTTAATAGTCAGCCTTTGTCGAAAAAAACATATTGCAATGAAAAAGGTATAGGTTAGCCGATAGTTTGACCTCGGGTGTCCCACAAAACACAAGTCGCTTTCTTTGGTAGTACCCAGTGACCGGGTAAATACGAATTTCGACCGGACATACAAAAACTACGACGAGCAATGAAACAACTGCAAAACGTGTTCTATAAACATTCGACCGCCAGGTGGTTGACACATACGCTTTAAACTAAATCCTCCTACCCAATGCGTTGATTGTCGCGAGTACAGTATACGTACATAGACAGGTATCGTGTCGCGGATTCTGAGTCAGCTGTATTGCCTTTAAGCTCTCCTTCCTGGCCTGACTTGTGGCCTTGGAATAGCGAGTCAGCCGTCACCAGCTTGGAATGGTTATGCTCACAAATAACATACATGGCGGCTCATCCGATGCTATAAAGGCAACCTCGCCTCTGGACAGATTATTATTATTATTATTATTATTATTATTATTATTTAAACAATGTTACAATTGTGAGGCTTAAACGTATTATTGCAAATTCTTTAAATAATATTTCACTTCATGGCGCTCAAAATAGATACCGCGTTCCCTCTGCAAACGGCCAAGGACAACGCTTGCCTCAAGAATTGACCCTCTTTTCGGTCGCTTGTGACCTCCTGAATTCGCTTACTCAAATTTTTGAGAAATGCTTCGGTTCCCTTGCTGATTGGTCCTAGAGTCTCCATGGCAATAGGCCCAAAAGTATATCTTGTTTCCAGTCCAGCGTATTTAACGCGTTTTCTGGCGTCCGCGTGCTTTGCCACCCACCCCGTCTCAACTGAGCTGTGGTGTAAATAGGAAGCCGCGGTGATGCACGAAACCGTTGCATCCCAAGCAAGGAACTTCCCATGTGATCATAATGCAATGGTCACCCCGCGCTTTACTGGTTTCATGTTTTATTTGTGGTCGGAGTCCCTCCTCCACTAACGAGGCTGCGACCGGACCAAATCGGATCAGTGAAGCAGCGTAGCAGACAGGAGCTAGGTCAATAGCACTTCTTGATCCCAGACCACCTTCACGTTTTGGAAGACTTGCTCTCTGCCAGGTGTTGTCTTCCAAATAGATGTTTAGGACTTCACTAAGTATATCTCTGCTGACGTCATCATACGCGATTAATTCTTCAGATCACACTATAGCGGGAATTATTATTATTATTTACATGATGTGTACACGAACAAACCTGAACGTCTTGCTTGACTAATAATGCGGAAGTATCATTTGCGATTGGGGTGAGCAGGCGGCGTGTTTTCAGTGGCATCTTGACATGTGAGCAAAACAAAAAGTGAGGCAATTTTCTTTTTTAGATTATTCCACGTTATTCATTTTTCGACATCCAACGTACCGTTACAAAAGTAGACTGGCTTTCCGCAGAGAAAATTACCGCGTATGTCCTCAGGTGGTGTAACCTCTGAATGCTTAGTATAGTGACCAGGCAACGCTGCAGTAAAATGTGTTTGAATTGAACAAGCGTGACGTGAGTCGAATTACCAGGTTTGCCTAAACCAGCATTTCCTGAGACACAAATGCAAATTTTGCTCTGTTAAAATTAGCCCCACTTCCAGAATATAATTAGAAATGACTTTTACGACGCCTGTGGCGTGTCACAGATTCATTACGTTTTTAACTTGAAAGTGTCATTTTCTGTATATATATATCCTACTACCAACAAATATGGTGAATAAATATGATATATATATATATATATATATATATATATCGAGGTAAACAAATCGCCATAATTTTGATATCATTGCACTCACCCGGAAGAGCTCGTGGTTTTCACTAGATGAAGCTAGATAACATCTACAAACACCTTTTAGATGTGAGTTTTGATGCACAGGTCTACCGCCCTAGAAGTGTATAGCAGTTGAATAAATTTACGTCGATACATAAATAATACATCTGCCTCCAGGAAAAAAATAAATCTGTGTTGTGTCAAAAAAGTTTCAAAAACTTTGCTATGTCTTTCCTACCTACGTATACATATATAATATAAAACCACATGGTGCAGTGCAGTTGCGGTCGGTCAATCAATGTTTCATTTCGATAACACTCAACTTCGTGTGGTATGCTCATGCAAAAGAAAGCGCAATTTAATCTGCCAGAGTCATACCGTAGCCTATGTATGATGTGACACATCGATGAAAGCACGATCAAAGCTGCATTCACACAACGGGAAAGGGAAGCAGGCGAAGAAGGGGGTCATGGGGGCTACGGTTATTTCGACATGGTTAGACGCCAGAATGCCCGCCGAGCTGTGTCTTTTATAGGGAACCCCCCCCCCCAGGGGTGGGCATCTACGGCTCCCTTTTTACCGGACGTGATAGTTCTATTGTCCTTACGACAATGTTTTTGACGTTGTTGTTGCTGTTGTCGCCATTGTTGTGATCAATGAAAACAGGAATTGTTACTGCGGTCGGGGGTTCTTTAACCGCTTTAGCTAAACTAACTAAACCCTTGGGAGAACGGATCATAAAATCGTCCTGTATAGTCGAATACGGTGATCTGATTTGCTATTGCTGCTAATTTCGGTAATCTTATGAATCAGGTCTTAGCTTAGTTTTCACTGTGAGCACCATACGTAGAGACAATTAAAAAGCCCCGAAAGACGGAGTTGCTTGCTGCGTCGCTTGCGATCCTCGGGAGAACGCTGGCTCCGTGTAAGCATATACAGAAAATTCACCGATACACATGTTTCGGTAAATACAAGTGAAGTTTCAGTTTTCATTACGTACTGCGCCTGTCAAGACACCAACCACACCGACAGTCACAAGATTTAACCTAAACCTATTCACTTGCTGGCAAAGAGATGCATCTGTTAAAGCTTCAGCCGTTAGTCGTAACAAAACGGCACTGTCAAATTTGCCACCTTCTGTACTACTCTCCTGAGTTCGCTAACAAGCTCTACATTTCAAAATCGTAGTTAGCATTTCGTCTAGGGAAGAATACACCAGGTGAACTCCGATAGTCTGTGAAAAGAACTTGGCCGTCCTAGTTTAAGTAAAAAAAAAAACGGAGTTTCCAAAGTCACGGCAGGCAGACACCAGTAGACAGGAGACTCAAGCAGGTCAGCTCTACGTAAGCCACTCAAACCTAATAAAAATATAAGGTAGATTTTTATACAAACGCAGCTTCGCATGTATATGAAAAAATATAGATCTATTCGACCCCGCAATGCAGCCAAGCTGCGCTCGATCAATAATTTATCTTCTCAGTGCTGCAGGCTCACAATGAGACAACATTGCACCCGGGTGTAATGATGACAATTATAAACAATTGCAATAATTTAATGTGTCTAATTGTAATTCAATCGTTTGTTTGAGCCGATATACACGGCCCGGCAAATCCAACAAGTGAGCAATGTTCTCCGCCCTGATTTTGAATCAACATCTTGCTATACAGACCTGTAATGTAGCGTAGCAAAATTTCGTTAGTGCACCATGAGTTTCGATGCTATAGTCACGGTAACCTATATGAAAATGTTGAGTAAGATCGGAACAACAGCTCGTAATTTACCTTTGAGCTCTACTGTGTAGAATTTACAACACATAATAATCATAATAGTATATTCAAAATGTTAACCATCCTAACCTTAGGCTAGGGCAAAAGAACGTTAGTATTACAGATGAGGACATTGAAATATTTAAGCCACTGCGAATATCGTGGCGTGATAATGAGTACAGGGGATGCTTATTTAGCAGTCAAAGAGGTCATATGGAAGAAAGAAGATTGCGGTGTAAGGGTCTCTGGAATTTAATAAATATATAAAAAAAAACAAGGAATATATGGAAGACCATGTATGTACCAGGATTGACATTTGCACAGTTACAGCGTGGTGTTTTGGAGTAGGTAAGACGAAATACAAAACAAAGTGATACAATTTGCATTGGGTTGCCGTTTTAATACCGCTTAGGAGTTTCTTGAAGGGAAATGGGGGATGTTACAATGCCTTCAAAGGGAAGTAAGTAAGTTAAGGTTTAGTACTAGGATTAACAATGTCGCAAATCAAAAATTAAACATCCTTAAGTGGCTAAGAGCAAATCGAGGTAGGACGCAGAGTAGAATTCGCAGCTTAAGAGAATAATAATAATAGTAATAGTAATAATAATAATAATAATAATAATAATAATAATAATAATAATCAGTTAGATAGATTATCGCTATTTACAGTCGTATGTCGCCTTGTGTTGCCAAAACGTTGCCAGATGTCGCTGCCATGGCAGCAATTTGTTCGCTATCTTCCACACTTGTTGTCGTTGCTGTCGTTGTTGTTGTTGTCACTGGCCTTTATTGTCCGCAAAGTTGAGCAGACAGTCATTCTTGCTGCCGCCACCATTGTCGTTTTGCTTAGTCGTATCGCATCGTCTATAAACACGTCTGATTTTGCCGTTGTTTTTGTTGTTGTTATTGCTACTTTTTCGTGTTGCTTGTGCTCGCCCACCATCCACCATTGCCTACGTCAATTATGATGTTGTAGTGTGCGGTGCTCGACGCTACGGCTACAGACAAACAAAAACGCCTCTTTTGACGTTTTGGCATTCTATGTAAGCTACGAAGAACGCTAGGACAAAAGCACAATCACACACGCATTCGCATAACTATATATATATATATATATATATATGGTCGAATTTACAGGTATATATACTTAGTCTATTACATCATATTTGGGCATTATTACACAATTGAAATCACATTGCACGTATTCATTAAGTCTCGCAAACGGCATTCGTCATTTTCACTAATGTTGAGCATACTTGAGACTTGGCTGTATGTGCATTTATTCGGCAAAATATCACCGGCCAGCACCCAAATAGCTGGCGCTGATGACCGACCTGTCTCATGATGATATTCGACATGGCAAAATGTATAGAGACACTCACTCATTGCAACGGTTATAGAACCCAGTCCGGTGGCGCAGCCTGTAATGAAACGCGTAGACGAAGACGCGGGGTGGCGCTGTTTCATCCACGGTTTCTACGTTATTGCTATGGCGCCCTGCAGAACGCTTCTGGTACTCCTCGCATCTGCTGCTTGCTCAAAATTTCTGGAACTCTCGCAGTGAAGACGTAGGTGGGAGTTGAAAGCGGTTTACAGGATCCTCGATGGATAAAGTTTTTTCTCGACAGACGACTATAGATTTGCCTGTTCTAGGCGCTTTTTAGGAGGGCTCAGAACTTTCATAAAGAACGTTGTCCTTACGGTGTCAAGAGCAATAAGTTGAGTGGACTGATATTATTAGTGTAATACCGTATGAGGCCACCGAGGATGCCTTCAGGCTAAACAGCAATCGGACTGTCTTTTATAAGAGCTTCTGTGGTGCCGGAATTGAAGTCATGGCGACAATGCTGCTAACTAATCGCTGAAATATGTGGGCGCAGAACGATGTGCCGCTTGGCATTAGCTTAACGCCCAGGTACGTAAACTCCAAAACAAACTCTACAGGAACATCACCCGAGCTAAGCGTATTACTTCTCCTCCGGGGGCCGCTCCGAATCTGAACTTTATAACATTTGTCTTCGACACGTTAACCGTGAAACCGCTGTGCTTGTTATACGTCTCTATCATCCTCAGACATATGTTGAAATCAGTGAACACAATACTATATGTGATGAGGTCATTGGCATAAGGAGTTATGCGAACGCATGGGTAGTGGTCATGGAAGAGGCCCGATAGATTGCTGAGTAAGTTTGAGAATATATGATTCACATGATTTATTTACACACCAGATCGGGTAAAATATACAATAGTGTATATTTTGAGAGCCAACCGGCCTCCTAAGAAGCGACGGAAAAAGGCCTGACGGTCTCACGCTTATCCCTTTTGAAAGGGGAAAGGCGCTTATTTGGGATGCTACAGTCACCGACACGCTCGCCCCCTCGAACATGGAGGCTAGCGCATCGGCCGCTGGCTCCGCAGCACGCAAGGCTGAACGTCTAAAGACCAACAAATACGCCCAGCTCACCAACGAGTTCATTTTTGTGCCACTAGTATTGGAGACCCTAGGGGGACCTGGCCCTGAGGCATGGTCGCTTTTACAGAAGATTGGCAAACGAATTGAACTCACGACGGGGGACAAAAGAGCTTTCGACTTTCTACTCCGGCGGCTATCTCTGGCGGTTCAGCGCGGCAATGCGGCAGCAATTAAGGGCACAATGAGGGGCTGCCTCGAGGACAAGCTCGATTGGTAGCACCCCTCACAAGCCCAAGCGTAGTTAGTTATTCATATTCCACTGTAACCACAAAATAAAATAAAAATACATTTTGAGAATATATATATATATATATATATGTGTGTACATGTGGCACATTTAAAAGACGTTCTAGGCAGGTGAACTATTGATAGACACGCACGCCAAGTGGCCAATCTAGAAGAGAGCTGGTCGTCGGGGGCAACATTTCGGAAAGAATCGTGTCTCGGTCGCTGGGGGGGACCGGGTCGAACGAAGGCAGATCTGTTCCAATCCACGGGAAACGCGGCAACACGCACACATCGGCAAACGAACGGCTGGCTGTACCTGCGCCAACAATGACAGTCGGTCGCAGAAACGATGGTTGTCGGTTGGTAGCAGGAGAACAACTGTGTGTAAGACACCTGTGGCGAACGTCGAACACGTGAACGCTGTCCAGAGTGAGGAAATCGGTGGATCCAAAAGCGGTGGATCAATGCAGCTAATCAGCTGCTGCAGACCGGCCGTTGCTACTCCGCTGGGTGTCCGCAGGTAGGACTCAATCGCGGGGCCGGCGGCTTCGTCGTGCCGTGTCGACGATGGCCGACCTGCATTACGGCGGTCGCAACGCTAACGCCGACTTAAAGGGGCCAGACACGCTTGCGTGTGGCTGCCCATTCCCTGGCCAGTAACGCCCAATGTCCCTGAGCGAAACAGTCTTCGATCAATCCGATCACTCCGATCACTCCCGATCTTCCAACGTGTCGTGTGCGTTCGAACCTTTGCAGATACTCTCGCTTCGCCGCCCCCGTCGCTGAACGTAATAAACAAGTTAAGTGCTTGGCAGCCAGCTTGGCGTAAGGCGTTGAAAGGCGTTTACCTGAACCTTAGTGCCAGTCATCGCTATAAACATATATGTTTTCGGGAGACTATTGTAGCTCCATTTTTATTCCTAAATAAAATGACCACATATATATAACAAAAACATATGTATACTTAGGGACCTAAGTTGCTTTTTGCAATTTGTGTGGTAACTGACAGATATGCTTTATGGTTTCAGATTTTTCTTTCTGAGAGTGAAAACAATATTTAGATTCTAATGTAGTTTTCACAATTTTTTTTTGCGGTGGTAGATCCACGCATCGAAGCACGCCTCTAAAATTGCGTTGTTCGGTTATTTCAAGTTTCACCTCGACGACTTCAAACACCGACTCGCGCCAAATTGAACCGTTATTCTCTCCAATCTATTAATTTTTTTAAAGTAAAAAATAAATCATATACAGCAAAATCGGGTAAGATTCGTCACTAAAGCTTCTCTGCTTCTCTGCGTTTGAAATTTTTTGGAAGAAATTCTGTAGTTTGCCAATCGCTCGCCTCTAGCCATCCATAGGCTATATTGAGTTTGACACGGGTCTTTTCTCATCCGTTACTGTCTGTGGACATCCTTCACGGGATTTGTCGCACAGATTAAATGTTCACTTTCATTTTTTAATTTTTCTACGATCTATGCACATTCCTCAGGGCTCGAGCTACATTCACCAATGGTTGATGGAAACTCTTCGAAACATTGTAATGCGCCTATATAATGCTGTAAGTTGTACGAACAACTGTACGCTGGGATTATTTGTATACGAGTTGCTCGTGTTTATAATTTTCTCACATCGTTTACTCTGAAGGAAGTAACACGATTTTCTACCTAAGCATCAGCAGGGATAGACGCTATATATATATATATATATATATATATATATATATACAGTCACTGAAAAAAATATAGGGCCACCCATGTTTGCCACATTTCACGCATTTATTATAACCGATTGTGTAAAGATCATAATGATACATGCTCACAGAGTAACAGCGGATACTTTTATCGACATTTGGAGTACCGGGTTACCTTAAAACAGATTTCAACATTTGGCACAGCTACGCTGCGAAAAAATTATAAAGTCACCACCAAGATGCATGTCTTAGCGAGTGAATTGAGTGGAATAACAACGTTTGGGCTCATTTCACGGCTCGACGCAAACGAAAGCAGACCTCCTACCAGAAATTTTTCTGTGCTGAAACGATGGGTTTGGGTCGGCGTCTCACGAGTGACGAAATAACCCAAATCAAGGCTTATAAGGATGTCGGCCCTCTCTAATCGGGAATTTCCCGTCGATTGGGGCGTTCTCGCCAAGTAGTGAACAACTTCGTGAATTTGGGTGAAAAATACGGCGTAAAAAGAGTCCGGGCGTCCAAATGCCATTTCGGAACGAAACAAGCGCGCAATTTGAAGATAGCCTCGAACTCTGCGCTCTCGGCAAAGGCAATTGCGGCGGCGGCCGGTGTGCAAACGAACGTGCGAAATGTGCAAAACCTCCTCAGGAAGAGACTTTGGCTCACGAGAAAAAAACTTAAGAGAAAACCACGATTGACCGCTGAGCATCAGAAAGCTCGTCTCGACTTTGCCCAGGTTACGATGTCATGGACCACTGAACGGCACCGAGTGCTCTTTTCGGATGAAAAAAAGTTCAATTGTGAAGGACCGGATGGATTTAACTATTATTTCCACGATTGTGCAAGGAAGAACGATTTTTGTCAAACGGCACTCAGGTGGCGGTTCGGTGATGATCTGGGCCGCTGTCGGGTATTATACAAGGTCGCCGATTGTGTTTTTAGACGGTTGTGTTAATTCGACGCGCTAGTGGGATCTACTAGAAAAGCAATCCGCACATTTTGAGCTGATGGGAGGACCCGACTTTGTTTTCAACACGATAATGCCCCGATTCACACTGCTAAGTTGATCGAAAGCTGGTTCGAACAACGCCACATTGAGGTCCTACGCTGGCCTGCAGTCTCACCTGATCTTAATATTATCGAGAATGTATGGGGCTGGCTCGCCCGAAAGGTTTACACCGACGAAAAACAATTTGCGAACCAGTAGAACTAAAAAAGCAATTGTGAAGGATTGGACGAGCTCTCGCAGGACGTCATCCAAAATTTGTTCAACACTATATCAAACCGCATTTTTTGAAGTTATCCGACGTAATGGGAAGTTCACTAAATATTAAGTATAGTTGTTAGGTGCGTGAATGAGCCCAAAACGTTGTTATTCCACTCAATTCACTCGCTAGACATGCACCTTGGTGGTGACTTTATAATTTTTCGAGCGTAGCTGTGCCAAATGTCGAATCTCGTGTTTTAAGGTAACCCGATACTCCAATGTCGATAAAAGTATCCGCTGTTACTCGTGAGCATGTATCATTATGATCTTTACCAATCGGTTATAATAAATGCGTGAAATTGGCAAACATGGTGGCCCTATATTTTTTCAGGACTGTATATATCA